>RBNI01007650.1:0-10104 GCA_003990745.1 Jimgerdemannia flammicorona | reverse complement strand
AAAAAGAGTAAAGAGAAGTGAGGAGGAGGAAGAGGATTTGCTGGAAGTACTGGAGGAGTTAAGTGGAGTGGTGGAGAGGAGGGTGAAAGCATGGAAGGCATTTGAGGAGGCAACACACCTTGAGGTGGTTGGAGGGAAGCGAGTTCACATCAACAAGGAGGTGTGGGAGAGGTCCCAAGGGCGCAGAAGGCAGAGGGAATTGTTGGCGAAAATGGGGGCAGAGGCAACGAGGATGACAAGTGATAGTGCAACCACTGGAGGTGCTGAGGTAAGTGTCTGGGCTGCTAGTAGTGGAAAGAATGAGGAGAAGAGGCGGGTGGAGACCGAGAAGGGGCCAAGCAAGAATCCATATAAAGATGGCACACTTGAGGTTTGGGAGGAAACCTGGGAGGGTTCACCTTCACCCTCTCCCCTTATTAGAAGAGGTCTGGCAGGGAGAGGTAGGGTGGTGGAGGATGTGCCGATGCACAGGGCTCAGCAGGTGCGCTTTGGAGTCCCAAATGCAGAGAAGGGGGGATTGGTAGAGGTGACTGGCAAAGGGGAATTGGTAGATATCCTGGAGGAGGGATGGAATGAGTTGGCAAGTGTAGGGGCTGATACTACAATATTGGATGGAGGGAGGCCAGCAACCCCTGGAGAGAAGGAGGTAGGAAACTTGCTCTGGGTGTGCCAGATGATGAACAACTTGGCAGCAGAAGAGCTGGGAGAAGTTGACCTCCGAGTGATGAGCAATGAGCATTGGGCAAGGATCCTGCAGGGAGAGGGAGTGGTGGTGGCATTGAAGGCTGAAATTCTGGTAGTATACTTGGAGGAGGAGGGGTATGAGATAGATAAGGAGAGGGAAGCTGCTCTGGTAGTTGTGGCAGGTGAGCAGGCTGTCCACTGTTGGACTAAGTGGCATGGATTGCAGCTCTGGCAAGAGGCTTGCTTGGAGTACTGTGAGGATTTTGAGGAAAAGGAGGATGGGGAGATGGCTGAGATTCTGGCTGAATTGGAGGCTAAGAGGGCCGAGGAAGCAGAAGCTATTGCTGAGTGCAACCTGGATAGGACACAGGAGGAAGTGGACATGGAGCAGTAGAGGACACATCTGAAACTATATAATTTCCCTTATTAATAGTACAACCAACATTTTTTCTTTGAATGTGAATGGGTTGCAGGGTGCTTATCAACATAAGAACATTTTCACTTGGCTGAAGAGATTGGAGGCCAATCTCTTCCTCTTGCAGGATGTCAGGTGTGAGGATGACTTGGATAGACTGGAATGGACGAAGGAGTGGGGTGGTGTGGCAGTTTGGAGGGGCAAGGTCAGAATTCTGGTACAGAAGGGCAGAGGGGAGATACAGGATGTACAGAGCTGGGGGGATAGATTGGTCTAGGGTGAGTAGATACGCACAGGTTGGGAGCCAGTCATGGTGGGCTCCTGCTACTACCCTGTGGTATGGGGTGAGTAGGTGAATTGGGTGACAGGCCTACAGGAGAGTAGAATTCTTACGGAGGTTAGGGTAGATGTACTCGGTGGGGACTTCAATATGGTCTGTGACATATTGAGGGATAGAACTGATGGAGGACAAGGAGCTGTAGGTTGGAGTGGAGGTCTGGTGGCATGGGAGGAAGTGGAAAGACTGAGTGCTCTGGTGGATGCAGGTAGGGAATGTTGGGGGAATAGGAGGGTGTACATATACTGGGCTGGGGGACTGGGGATGAGGATTGATTAGATTCTGACAGCCAGCTGCTGGGGCTTGGATGTTTGAAAGTCACTGGAGGTGGAATGGTGTCCTTGGTCAGATCATTGGGGGCTTTTAGGGCAGGGATATTTTGGGGGGAGTGGGGATGGGCCTGGACATTGACGTCTCAATTCCTCCTTACTAGATGATAAGATCTGGTGGGATAAATGGGCTGAAGAAGTTCAATTGCAGATAGAAGACTGGAGGCAGGAAGATATCCCAATTGATATTCGGTAGATGTGGATGAAGGAGATGGCCAGGACTTTCTGGAGTGGGGCTGGTAGGGAGGCGGGGAGACAGAGGAGACGGTGAGTGCAGTGGGCTTCTAGTAGACTATCAAGACTCTTGGAGGACTGGACAAGACTGGCAACATTGGAGGGAGAAGTGGACTGGCAATTGATAAGGGTAAGAATGGAGGTGGCTGAACTATAACAGATGCTGCAGAATGAGGAAGAGGCAAGGGTCCAGGGTCTGGCAGTGCGGCTTCGTTGGCAGGGGCTGGAGGACAGCAAGTGGCCCTCAAAGTTTCTCATGAGAGCCCTTTAGGCGAGAAGGGTGCAGCACAGGTGGGAGGGGGTGGTTAATGCTGATGGTTTATTGGTGCATGGGGTACAAGACATTCTTGGATCATTAAAGGAGCACTGGAGTGGATTGTGGAGTAAGGAGGAGGGTGGGGCAGATGCTGAGGACATTGATTGAACATTGGAGGGTTGGCACCCTACCTAAGCAGATGGGCTGAGTGACTTAGTACTGCCAGTGCTAGAGGAGGAGATCCACCAGGTTCTTGCCATGACAACCTTGGGTACAGTGCCTGGAGAGGATGGTCTGCCCTGGGACTTCTGGAAAAAGATGGTGGGAGTCCCTGGAATACTGAGAGAGATGATGGCACTGTGTGATTGGATTCTACAGACAGAGAGATGAGTGAGTGAACAGGATCTAGGGCTGGTGACATTGCTTTATAAGAACAAAGGTAGCCAAGAGGACTGGAAGAACTGGAGGCCAATAATGCTACTGGATATGGACAGAAAGTTGGTTACCAAAGTAGTGGTTGCAAGGTTGCAAAAGGTGGCCCAGCAAGTCTTGGGTGAGGAGCAGCAGGGCTTTGTGGGAGGCCGGCTCATCAGGGATGGCACAGCATGAGTGCATGGCATTATTGAAGGGGCATGAGCCAGTAGACTAGATGGGCATCTGGTTTTTTTGGACCAGGAGAAGGCTTATGACAGAGTGCGATGGGTCTGGCTGGTGAAAGTTTTGGATAGGATTGGGGTCCTGTGACAGTTCAGGACCGCCATGATCAGCCTACTAGAAGGAAGTTGGGCGGCACTCATGTGTAATGGACATAGAGGGGTAGCATTTCCCCTGGGTAGGGGGGTGCCCCAGGGGGACCCACTGTCTCCCATTTTGTATGCTTTGTCTCTGGAGCCCTTCATGGACAGAATCAGGCAGAAGATAGTGGGGCTATCTATCTTTGGCATCAGGTGGAAAGTAGGGGCATTTGCCGATAACATGGTGGTCAGTCTAGGATCAATTGCGGATGTTGAGAAGCTCAAGGAAACAGTGGAGTGGTATGAGGTGAACTCTGGGGCTAGGCTTAATTGGCATAAGTGTGAAACAATGGTGTTAGGCAATGGTCTGGTGGGCAGGGAGATTATTGGTACCATTGTCTCTGCTGGTGAGGCGGTTAGATACTTGGGTATTTATCTGTCAGTATATGGGTCAGTTCTACCCAGACTTTGGTGGGAGCAGAGGGTTGGCATTTGGGAGGAGGCCCTGCGGAGTTGGGGGGGCTGCCAATTGTCTCTGGCAGGACGCATTTTGATTCTGAATGTCTATTGGCTGCTGAAGGTGTAGTATCTGGCTTATCATCTGAACTTCCTGACTTGGGTGGTGAAGCGATTGATGAAGCTGGCCAAAGGGTAGATCTGGGCTGGAAGGTGGAGTCAGATCAGCTGGGAGGTCTTGTCCTTACCAGTGGTGAGTGGGGGACTTGGGCTGGTTGACTTTTCTAAGAGGCTGCACTGCTTGAGAGCATGGTGGCTGAAGAGAGCAGTGAAGTTGAGAGGGGGTGGTTGGGTTCCCCTTCTGCAGAAAGTCTGGGAGATGAGGTCCTCACTAAGGGGTTCGACTGGTGATCTCCTAGTGCTTATGGGCCTTCAGAACTCTGGACAACTGCAATACAAAGACTTCTGGTAGGGAGTGGTGGAGGGGGTATGCCGCATTGGTATTAGGTGGCAGGGAAATGAAGGGGAGGAGGCCTGGGACCCAGCGATGTAGAGATGGGACCAAGTGTTACTAGGAGGCATTCTCTTAATTGAGTTTGATATTAGTGATGGGATCAAGTGCCAATGGGGACCAGGCCAGGATCTGTGACCTAGCGGTTGGTAGAGTGTAGGAATTGGCAAGGAGTAGGACTGGCATAGTATTTGGGCCTAGAGTGCCAAGGTGAGGAGGTGGCTGCCGCTGAAGTACTGGGTGGTCTGGTGACCTGTGCTGAGGCGAAATGTCATGTTCAACTTCCACTCTGGTCACCTTATTGAGGGAGGCTGCTTTGACTGTGAAGAGTATTATAATGTAGGACAGGAAGGGGGATATGTACAGATGCAACCCCTTTCTCTGGTACTATTCACGTTACACAAGATTCAAGCAACAGTTTTTTGAAACAAAGCAGAGAAAAGGTACTATAAACATGTCTTCGAGCAAGAGTTCCAATGGGCGTGCTGGGTCTGGTGGACCTGGGGCCTTTGGCTGGTAGTAGGTTGGGAGGGGTTATGGCCTAGGGATGGGGGCCTTTGGAGGGTCGAAGGGCAGTGAGAGTGCTGGAGGAGGGCCGGTGTCTGGTGGGAATGGAGGAGGGACTGGCCATGTGAGCTTTGCTGACAAGGTGAAGGGGAGTGGATGGCCGACTGGAAGCCAGGCTGGTGCTGTGGTGGGGAAGGGCAAGGCGAGCCCTGGAAGGGGGGGAGGTTCTCTGGCTGGGGGCATGAGCGTAGGGGCTGGAGGTGTAGTGACTGGGGGTGGGACTGCTGATGGGGGTGTGATGGTGAATCTGGAAAAAAAACGAGATGTGACGGCTGATGGCGGAGTTGGGCTGGGGCTGCCAATTTTGAAGGGGGACCTGGCCGATGGTGTAACAGGGCTGGTGGTGGCGCCATTACTCAAGAAGTCGATATCGGAGTTTGCCGTCACCTTGTGCTTCCGAGGCTTGGCAGTGATGGCAAGGATGGTCTTGGGGCTTATCTCACAGCAGGTGGCTGGGGCTGCTTCGGTGAAGTTCCTGAAGAGACTAGAGAGGGTGGAGGTGGGATTTGAGAAGGCAGGCCCACTGGATGTAGCGATGACAACTGGAGTGGTTGTTGGCGAAGTGGCGGTGCCTATGGTGAGGTGCCTTAGGTGGGACCCCAGGGTAGTGCAGTTGCTGATCAAAGGGGTGCCTACAGTGACGAAGGTGGAGACCAGGAGGAGGGTTGAGGAGGTGATGGCCGAGTATGGCGATGTTGTGGATATCGGGTTCAGGGTGTGGGAGGGGATGGAGATCAGGACGGGCGATGTGGATGTCAGGATTAGGCTGGCAGGGAGGGAGGCCACAGGAAAGGAGAGGGACTGGCCTTCAGTATTGATGTGGGGTGCTGTCATCTGTCAGGTGTCAAGGGTGAAGGGGAATGAGGAGGAGGAGGAGGACTTGTTGGAGGCATTGGAGGAGTTGGGTGGTGCCGTAGAATGGAGGGCGAAGGCCTGGAAGCTTTTCGAGGAGTCGATGCATCTGGAGGTTGTGGAGGGGAAACAAGTCCGCATGGACAAGAAGCAGTGGGAGAGAGTGCAGGGGCGTAGGAGGCAGAAGGAGCTTCTGGCAAGTATGATGGTGGAGGTGAGGAAGACAGCAGTTGGAGCCGAGGTGTCTGGGGGCGTCGATGCCAGTGTCTGGGCTGGTAATGGTGGAGGGGAGGTTGAGGCAGGCAAGGAAGAGGCTGGAAAGGTGATGGGCAAGGACCCCTATACCGATGGCACTTTTGAGGTCTGGGAGCAGGAAGTGGATGACACCCCCCCTCCTCTTATCAGAAGGGGCCCAGCAGTGAAGAGAAGGGCACCCGAGGATGTGGCGATGAAGGGGGCCCAGCAGGTGTGCTTTGGGGTCCCAGATATGGAGAGAGGGGGCCAGGTGGTGGCAGCTGGCAAGGATGAGCTGGTGGATGTCCTTGAGGAGGAGTGGGATGAGGCTGCCAGTGTAGGTGCCGATGTCACGATATTGGATGCTGGACGGCTGGCTACCCCTGGAGGGAAGGAGGTGGGGAACTTGCTGTGGATGCGCACAGTGATGGATAACCTTGCAGTGGATACATTGGGAGAGGTGGACCTACAGGCGATGCCAGAGGAGCATTGGGAGAGGATTCTGCAGAGCAAGGGTATGGTGGAGGCACTGAAAGGGGAAATTCTTGCGATCTTTCTGAAGGAGGAGGGCTACGAGGTCAATGGAGTAAGGAAGGCTGAGTTGGCAGTAGTTGCAGGTGGGAGGGCAGTCTACTGCTGGGATGAGTGTCATGATTTGCAGCTCTGGAGGGAGGCTTGTCTGAAGTATAGGGAGGCTTTTGAGGAGAGGGAGGATGGAGCTATGGTGGAACTTCTGGAAGGACTGGAGGCACAGAAATCAGGAGAAAGAGAGCGAGCTGCCAAGCATACATTGGACCTGGTGCAGGAAGAGTAGGATGTGAACTTGTAGAGGTGGGGATTTTCACTTAACATTATTATCTATGAACAGTATAATGAACATTTTCTCTTTGAATGTGAATGGGTTGCAGGGATCTGGATGACGTAAGAACATTTTTACTTGGCTCAAGGGACTGGAGGCGGACCTCTTTCTACTACAGGATGTGAGGTGTGAGGATGAGGATGATAGGTCAGAGTGGACTAGGGAATGGGGTGGGGCCGCTGCTTGGTTTGGAAAGGTGGCAATTCTGGTGAGGAAGGGTAGGGGGGACTTGGAGGGCATCAGGAACTGGGGGGATCGACTGGTCTGGGGAGATTGGCAGAGGCTGGGATGGGAGTCAGTGAGAGTTGGCTCTTGCTACTGCCTGGCGGTTAGGGGTGAGAGAATTACATGGATTGAGGAGCTGATGGAGGAAGGTATTTTCTTGGAGGAAGGAGTGGATGTTCTGGGGGGGGACTTTAATATGGTCCGGGATCAGCATCTTGATAGGACTGATGGAGGGAGGAGTGCAGGAGGGAGAAGTGGAGGGCTGGGGGCATGGGAGGAGGTGGAGAGATTGAGCTCATTGGGGGATATGGGCAGGAAGTGATGGGGTGATGCAAGGGTCTATACACATTGGGTGAATGGCCTAGGTACCAGGATTGACTGGATTCTGACAGCCGAGTGTTGGGGTTCTGATGTTTGGAAGTCTTTAGAGGTGGAGTGGTGCCCATGGTCTGACCACTGGGGACTGTTGGGGCAGGGGCAGTTTGGGGGGAGTGGAGATGGACCCAGACATTGGCGCCTTAACTCCTCCCTGCTGGCTGAGAAGGGGTTGTGAGACTCATGGATGGAGGACATTCAGGTAAAGGTTGCTGTGTGGCGGCATGAGGGTTTGTCTGTAGATATCCGTTGGAAGCATTTGAAAGAGGCTGCAAGGGTCTTTTGGAGAGGAGCTGGTAGGGAGGCTGGGAGGCGGAGGAGGGAGCGCACTAGGTGTGCTTCCAATAGGCTGAGAAGACTGCAGTTGGATTGGGCGGATCTGCTCACTTCTGATGGAGTGGAGGAATGGCGGATGGAGAGGGCGAAATTGGAGATAGTAGAACTACAATGGGTGTTGCGGGATGAGGAGGAGACTCATATGCGAGGTGTGGCGGCCAGGTTATGGTGGCAGGGGCTTGAGGAGGGTGAGCGGCCTACTAGGTACTTATCGAGACTCCTCAATGCTAGGAGAGTGCGACATCGGTGGGATGGGGTCCTGGATGCCAATGGGGAGATGGTGCATGGTACACAAAGAATTTTAGGAGTTCTGAAGGAGCGATGGCAGGATTTGTGGAGTGAGAACGAAGGGGGTGCAGATGAGGAGGTAATTACCAATACCCTAGAGGAGTGGGAGCCGCTGCAAGTGGCAGATTTGGGTGACTTGGTCCTACTGGTGCAAGGAGAGGAGATACAGAGTGTCCTTGCAGCGACTAAACTTGGAACATCACCAGGGGAGGATGGATTACCATGGGACTTCTGGAAAAGATGGTGAAGGTCTCTGGCATTTTGGGTGAGATGACGGCCCTCTGTGACCATGTTATTCAGAGGGGTGAGTGGGTTGGAGAGCAGGACCTGGAGTTGGTGGCCCTATTGTACAAAGATAAAGGGAGAAGGGAGGACTGGAAGAATTGGAGGCCAATTATGCTCCTGGATATGGACAGGAAAATGGTGACCAAGGTGGTCATCGCTAGGCTGCAGAAGGTTGCCCAAGGGGTGCTGGGGGAGGAACAGCAGGGATTTGTTGGGGGCAGGCTCATAAGAGATGGGACTGCTTAGGTTCATGGTGTCATTGAGGGGGCTCGGGCCTGTGGTCTGGATGGAAGGTTGGTTTTCCTAGACCAGGAGAAGGCTTATGACTGGGTATGGCGGGTTTGGCTGGATAAGGTGTTGGATCGAATTGGTGTTCCTTCGAGATTTCGGGCCTCTATGTTGAGCCTGCTGGGGAGCAGTCGGGCAGCGTTGATGTGCAATGGACACCATAGTCTGGCGTTTTCCTTGGGAAGAGGAGTTCCCCAGGGGGATCCTTTGTCCTCTATTCTCTACACCCTATCGCTGGAGCCATTGATAGATCGGATTCGCCGAAAGGTGGTGGGGCTCTCCATCTATGATATAGGGTGGAAGGTGGGGGCCTTTGCTGATGATATGGTGGTTGGACTTGGGTCTGTGGCGGATGTCGAGGCACTTAAGGAGACAGTAGATTGGTATGAGGCTCACTCTGGGGCGAAGCTCAACTGGAATAAGTGTGAGATGATGGTGTTAGGAAATGGGCTAGTGGGTGGGGACGTCATTGGAACAATTGTCCCTGCTGGTGAGGTGGTGTGATATCTGGGCATCTTCCTCTCTGTATATGGCTCCATCCTGCCATGGGTGTGGTGGGAGAGCAGAGTGACCATGTGGGGGGAGGCCCTTCGAGGTTGGAGAGGCCGCTATATCTCTTTAGTAGGACGGGTGACAATACTGAATGTATATTGGTTCCCCAAGCTGTGGTATGTGGCCTATCACCTGGACTTCCCAGCGTGGGTGGTGAAGAGGCTGACAAAAGTGGCTAGAGATTGGATTTGGGCAGGGAGGAGGGCCCAGGTCAGTTGGGATACTCTGGTGATACTGGTGATCAGGGGGGGTCTTGGCTTTGTGGATTTCCCTAAGCAGTTACACTGCTTACAAGCCTGGTGGTTGAAGAGAGCTGCTGAACTGCAGGGCAGGGGTTGGGTGCCTCTGCTGCAGAAGGTGTGGGAGATGAGATCCTCCCCTCGAGGGTCCTCTGGAGATTTGCTCTCTATGGTGGGGCTGAATGGTGCTCGGTGGCTGCGATTCAAGGGCTTTTGGTGGGGGGTGGCAGAGGGAGCACACAGAATTGGCCTGCGTTGGCAGGGCAATGAGGGGGAGGTGTTGTGGGGGTCCGGTATGTGGAGTTGGGATAGGCTACTCCTGGGGGGTGCTCCACTTGAAATATTTGATATTGGGGATGGAGTGGAGTGTCAGCAGCGTTTTGGCCTGGATCTTTGGCCAAGTGGCTGGCAGGTAGCAGGGATTGGCGAGGAGTGGGACTGGGCGGGTATCTGGTCTTGGAGTGCAGAGGTGTGATGGTGGCTTCCTCCTAAATACTGGGTGGTATGGTGGTGGGTACTGCGGAGGAATGTCATGTTGAATTTCCATACTGGGCATCTGGTGGACGGTGGTCACTTTGAGTGTGAGGAGTGTTACAATGTGGGGCAGGCTGGGGGCCTGGTGCAGACGCCCGAACATTGGCTAGGAGAGTGTGAGGTATTGGGAGACTTTTGGGTAGTAATCTAGGATAGACTGGGTGTGGAGCAGAGGCTGGTTGGTGTGGGGGGCCGCTGGGATGATTTGAAATCCTGGCTAGTGGGGGGGGTGGGTAATAGTTGGCTCACTGTAGGCTGGGTGTTGGCAGTGTGGGTAGGACTGGTGGGTCATTGGCTCTTTGTATTTGAGGAGGGGAGACAGATGGGACTGCAGGAGAAGGTGGTATGGTGAGAGGAGCTGTTGGGGGATTTGTTGACCAGTTGGTGGGTCGGTTGGGGTCCGCTGGGTGGGAGACGACGTAGTTTGGTAACAAGGATTTGTGTGCAGAGTGGTGGGAGGGTGGCAATAGTGTTCGACAAAGTGGTCTTTCATTGGGAAGGTATAGGGGGGGGG
>RBNI01007649.1:0-10104 GCA_003990745.1 Jimgerdemannia flammicorona | reverse complement strand
CCCCTCTTGGTCCTACAAATGACACCCCATCCACTATCACTGTAACTCTACCACCACTCTTACCTACAATCCTCCTTACTAGACCTTTACGCCTCCCCCCCTTGGAGCCCCAACCAATCCACCATGCCTTGAAGAGCTCGAGCATCAGCTGCTCCCACCTCACTACCCTCAGTCTCACCAGCCTCTAGGGCCCCTCCTCAAAGACGTTCCGCCAATGTTTGGCAAGCCCCACCCATATTGCAACGGCCCAACCCACCGTCAGCCACTCATTCCCCACCCCCCCCACCAGCCTCGACTGCAGTACCACCCACCGCCCACCCACCTCAGGGTCAGGTGCCGATACTCCCAACCTCTCTCCAACTACTCTCCAAAAATTCTCCATACTCTCACACTCCCCCAGCCAATGCTCAGGAGTCTGCACCACCCCGCCCTCCTGCCCTACATTAAGACACTCCTCACAATCAAAGACCCTGCCATCCACCAGATGACCAGTCCTAAAATTGAGCATCACATTTCTATGCAACAGCCTCCACCATGCTACCCAGAGTTTTGGTGGTAGCCACCTTGACACAACCTTGATCCAAGACCAGATACCTGCCCAGTCCCATCTCTCCCCAATTCCAGCCCCTTGCCAGGTCTCCAGCCACAGGTCCTGCCCCAGACCTCTAAGGCACTCTATACTCTCCTCTAAGCGGAAGTCCTCAGCCAGATTCCCTCCCAACAAGAGCCTGTCCCACCTCCATATTGCCGGGCCCCAGTCCTCATCCCCTTCAGTACCTCGCCAATGGATCCCAATGCGGTGGGCCCCATCTACCACTCCCCACCAGAATCCTTTGTATCACATCCTCTGACTACCATCCAAGGCCACCAAGGACAGTAGATCCCCTGAGCCCCCCTGTGGCGACACCCTCGCCTCCCACAAACGCTGCATTAGGGGCACCCATTCTCCTCCTCTCAACTCACTGGCCCTCTTCATCCACCATGCCCTCAAGCAGAGTAGCCTCTTGGGAAAGTCCACCAGGCCAAGTCCTCCATGATCCACAGGGAGTGCTAGTACCTCCCAGCCAATCTGACTCTGGCATCCAGCCCAGAGCCAAGAGCGGGCCATCTTGAGAAGCTTTTTAACCACCCACTTAGGGAAGTCCAAGTGGTAGCCCAAATACCAAAGCTTCAGCATCCAATACATATTCAGAACAGTTACCCTTCCTGCCAGCGACACCTGTCTACCACCCCAGCTTATCAGTACTTTCCCCCATTCTACCAGCTTACCCTCCCACCACTCCTTGGGGAGTAAAGAGCCATACACTGAGAAATAGATACCCAAGTACCATACCACTCCTTCAGCTGGGACAATTGTTCCAATGATGTCCCCCCCTATGACTCCTTCCCCAAGGACCATTGTCTCACACTTGTGCTAGTTGAGTTTTGCTCCAGCACATCTTTCATACCACTCAACTGTCTCCTTGAGCATGGCCACATCTGCCACCGAGCCCAATCCAACCACCATATCATCCGCAAAGGCCCCCACCTTCCAATTGATGCCCAAGATATTCAGTCCACCAACTCTGCGCCATATCTGATCCAACAATGGCTCCAGGGCGAAGGCATAGAGGATAGGTGACAGCGGATCCCCCTGAGGCACCCCCCTTCCCAAGGGGAAGGAAGCCCCCATATGTCCATTCGCCAGAATCACAGCCCTACTCTCTTCCAGTAGTCTAATAAGGGACCGACACATGCCCACTGGTACCCCAATGCGCTCCAGCACCTTCTCTAACCATACTCTCCAAACCCTATCATAAGCCTTCTCTTGGTCCAGGAAAACCAAGCAGCCATCTACACCTGCAGCCCTAGCGCCTTCAATGACACCATGAACCCATGCCATGCCATCTCGGATCAGTCAGCCCCCCACAAAGCCTCTCTGCTCCTTCCCTAGCACCTGCTGGGCCACCCCCTGTAGTCTCGCCACCAGGACTTTGGTGACCAACTTGTGGTCCATATCCAGCAGTATAATTGGCCTCCAATTCTTCCAGTCCTCCTTACTCCCTTTGTCCTTATACAGCAGGGATACCAGCCCCAACTGCTGCCCCCCAATCCACTCCCCATTACTGATGACAGCATCACACATCAGCAACATCTCCTCCAGAGCCTCTTCTACTGATGCCATATGTTTCCAAAAGTCCCAAGGCAAACCATCCTCCCCAGGCGCCATTCCCAGGGTTGTTGATGCCAGAACTTGAAGGATCTCCTCTCCTAAAACTGGTTGGCCAAGATCCCCCAACCCTGCTGCAGGATTCGGGTACCACTCTTCAAGATGCCACTCAATGTCCTGCGCCCCCTCCCCTCTCTCCTCTTCACTCTAGAGGTTACTCCAGCAGGCGCTCAGTTGGCCCAGGATCCCCTACACACCCAATACCATCTCTCCCTCATCATTAAGGACTCCTTCCCACTGGTGTCATGCTCCCCTAGCATGAAGAAGATGGGACAGAAACCTTGTGGGCCTTTCGCCTTCTTCCAATCCCTGCCACCGTAACCTTGCTGCCATAGCCTGAGCCTGCATCGCTTCCTCCTTCCTCAACAGATCCTGCAGTTCCACCACTTCCAGCTTAGCCTGCTTAGCCTTCCAATCCAATACCTCCTCCTCCTCCAATACCCCAGCCCAGTTCAGGAGTAATCTTTCTAGTCTCCTAGATGCCCATTGGACTCGTCTCCTCCACTGAGCACCTCTCTCCTTCCCCACTTCCCCCCAGTACCTCTGAGCTTCAGATTTCAATTGACGCCACCTGTCTCCAATTCTCATCCTGGCACCCCTCCAATTATTAACCTTAGTTCGTACCTCTACCACCCATGCATTCCACAGGTCCATCTCATCCAGTAATGAAGAGTTCAGACACCAATGTCCTGGCCCCTCTCTGCTCTCTCCAAACCTCCCACCTCCCCAAATACCCCAGTGATCTGACCAAGGGCACCACTCGACCTCCATCATCTCCCAAACTGTAGTGCCCCAACACTCAGCAGTCAGAATCCAGTCAATCTTAGTACCAAGTCCTCCCACCCAGTGAGTATACAGATGCTGATCCCCATCCTGAAGTCGCATGGTGTCCACCAGTGAGCTGAGTCTTTCCACCTCTTCCCATTCCTCCAATCCCCCACTCCTTCCTGTCATACCCTGTCCCCCATCAGTTCTGTCCAGTCTACTCTCCCATACCATATTAAAATCACCTCCCAGACAATCTACCCCAGCCTCCACCAAGAGCCCAGAATCCTGCAGATCTCCAATCCATGCCACTCGGGTCCCCCTTTCAGCTGGGCAGTAACAAGATCCCACCACAATTGAGTTCCATCCAGGCCTCTGCCATGTCCCCCACACTAATCTACTACCCCAATGTCCAATGTCCACAATATCCTCTTTCCCCTTCCTAACCAGAATTCTCACTTTACTCTGCCAAACTGCCTCCCCACCCCACTCTCTTGTCCATTCCAGTACATCCTTCTCCCCCTCACACCGTATATCTTGAAGTAAGAAGAGATCCGCCTCCAGTTTTTTCAGCTATCCAAAAATCCTGTGTCGCCTCCCAGTCCCTCTAAGCCCATTGATGTTCATAGAAAAAATGTTGGTTGTACTATTCATAATGAAATATTTGATATTGTTGCTTTCCTATATCTACAGTTCCATGCTCACTTCCTCGCCAGCCAGATCCAGGTTCTGTTCCATCACAATCTCATCCTCCACATTCTGCTGTTCTTCCAGAGCTGCCAACAATTCTGCATAGTCCTCACCATCCACCATCTCCATTGATGCCCGGTGCTCCTCGCACACCACCTGCCACTTTTCCAGTCCCTTCCATGGCCCCCACAGATAAGCTGCCCTCTCGTTAGCAATACCCAAGAGCATTGCCTCCCTTGCCTCAGTGACCTCATACTCCTCTGCCTCCAAGAGAGCTGCCATCATCTCATCTCTCAACTTCCTTACGACCTCCTCTCCTCGCAACACTCACCCCCAGAATTCCTTACTTATCACCTGGAAGTCGATCTCTCCCAGTTCCTCTGCTGCCACATTCTGTAGCACCCTCAACAGCCACTTCTCCCCCCTAACTACCTCAGCTACCTGCACCAAATCTGCCTCTCCTTCCTTCCTCTCCTCAGTTTGCACAGACTCATCCCAACCATCCTCTGACACATCCTCCAACTCTCCTTCACCCACCTCAGGAACACCATACTGGATCGGGTTATTATCCACCATCGCTGTGTCCACTACTGCCTCCTCCAGCTCCTGTCCCCCACTCTCCTTCAGCTTCCCCCCTTGCTGCCCAGCCTCTGCCCAGATACTAGCACTCACTCTGGTACCCTCCTCCGTAGCCCTGGCCCTTGGTCCCCCATCCAAACTGGCCAGTAAATCCTTCTGCAGCTGTCTCCCCTTCGCCTTCTCCCAGAGTACCTTGTCCATTTGCACCTTCTTGCCCTCAATCACCTCCACTACCGTCCTAGCCTCGTAAGCCCTCCAAGCCCTGTACCTCCTCTCCACAGCCCCCACCAAGTCCTCAATTGCCTCCAGCAGGTCCTCCTCCTCTTCCTCGGACCCCTTCACTCTTGAAACCTTGCACTTCACTGGGCCCCACTTCAATGCCACCAGCCAGTCCCTAGCCTTCCCAGTATTCTCCATCCCAAACAGCCTCAGCCTGACGTCCACATCCCCTGTCCTGAGCTCAGTCCCCTCCCATACCCTAAACTCAATATCGACCACCTTGCCATACTCCTTCACCACATCCATGACCAGCCTCCTCGCCTCCTCCTTTTTCACCATCGGCAAGTCCGCCACCACCAGATGAACCACTCAGGGATCCCAATGCATACACCTCACCATTGGTACCGAAATCCCTCCAATCACTACACCCTTCTCCACTGCCTCCAGTAGTAAACCCTCCTCTTCAAACTCCACCTCAACTGCCTCCAGCTTCTTCAAAAACTTTACCGAGGCTGCTCCTTTCACCTCACTAGCCAGCAGCCCCAGCACTATCTTAGCCATCACTGCCAAGCCATGGAAGCACAGTGTGACGGCGAATTCTGATTGAGACTTTTTGAGTAATGGGGCTGCCACCAGGCCCATCACACCATCAGCCAGGTCCCCGGGTCTCGTGCCGCTCCCCTGACCAGGTCCCCCATCAGCCGTCACATCTGGATTTTTTTCCAGATTGCCCATCACACCGCCATCAACAGTCACTGCCTCAGCCGCTACACCTCCCACCCCACTATGCTGACCCCCTAGCGAAGGGGCCTCCTTGCCACTCGAGGTAGCAGCCGCCTTCCCCAGCTCCAGCCAGCTATTCAGTCCAGTCACCTGCTTCCCCATCCTGACCTTATCTGCGAAGGTCATCCTCTCTCCCCCATATGGCCTTGCACCTCCTCTGCCGCCCCCTCCGGCTCCATGTCCTCTTATCGAAGCACTCGGCATACTAAGACCAGCACCTCGACCCCCCCCCACATATTGTCAGTCAAAGGCACTGGGGTCCCCCTGCCCAGTACGCTCACCAGAATGCGTGTTGCTTGCCATCTTGATAGCACCAATACTTGAAGACATTGTTGAAAAGTGTTGCCTGAGTCTTGTGTCACCCGAATGGTACTGGTGAAAGATGATGTGTTGGTTTCTCCTAAATGGCTAAGTTTATGTACTGATTTCATTGCTTACTCCTTCTTGTATTCTGGTATAACTAGTAGTTTTCCTTTCTTCAGTGTTTCTCCATTAGTTTCAAATTGTTCCATGTTCTGTTGATAATTGTTTATATCCATTCTTCCAGATGTTGGGGCATCTTTTGCTGTCCCAGGTATGTGATGATTCTATAGTAGAGATCTTTATTCATTATTGATTTATTGGTTATAGGTCCTTTAGGGTGTTTATGAGAGGGCATCTGTATTGGCATTGGTTCTTCCTGAGCAGAGCACAATGGTTACATCATAGGCTTGCAACTTCATGATCCATCTAGCATAGATTCCCTTAGGTTGTCCAGTGGTCAGTAGCTAGGTAAGAGCTGAGTGGTCCATTTGAATAGTGAAGTGTCTTCTGGCCAGATAGTAGTGGAACTTTTCTACAGCCCAGATGACTATGAGGCACTCCAACTTGTATGATTCATATTCTTTTTCAGCTCCTTGGATTTTACAGCTGAGGTATATAATAACATACTCTACTTTGTCTTTCTTTTGAGCTAGGGCTACTCTTAGTCCTTGTGTACTTGCATCTGTCTGAAGGATGAATTCTTGGGTTCAGTCTGGTCTTCTAAGGATGAGTGCTTGGGTCAGTCTGACCTTGAGCTTATCAAATGCTTGTTGCTGCCTGCCAGTCCATTGGAACTTAGTATCCTTCTTGTTGAGTTCATAGATTGGACCTGCAATATTAGAGAATCCTCTAATAAATCTTCAGTAATATGAGGCAAGTCCCATGATGGCCTGAGCTTCAGTAACTGTAGTGAGTCTTAGATATACTGCTACTGCTTATATCTTGAGGGGGTCAGTGTATGTTCCATCTCAGTTGATGATATGGCCAAGATAGGAGATCTCAATTTCTGCAAACTTGTACTTCTTGGGCTTAATGTATAGGCCATACTTCCTCAGTCTTTCCATTATCTGCTGGATGTACTGCAGATGTTCTTCTGATGTATGGCTGTAGATAATTATATCATCAACATAAACCATCATCCATCTTCCCATATCATAGTGGAAGATTTTGTTCATCATTTGCTGGAAACTTGCTAGTGCATTGCACATTCTGAATGGCATTTGCAGGTAGACATATGTTCCATCTGAGGTTATGAAGGCTGAATTTTCACTTGCTGCTTCTGTGAGTCCAATTTGGTGGAATCCTGAGTATAGATCCAAGGTGCTGTAGTACTGTACTTCATCTCTCAGAGTTATAAGGATGTTATTGATGAGGGACAGTGGTTGGCAATCCTTCTTGGTAACCACATTGAGCTTTCTGTAGTCAATACAGAGTCTTGGGGTGAATTTTCCAAACTTGTTTTCTTTTTTCTGCACTAGCACAACTAGTGAAGACAAGGGACTGCTGACTTCTTGTCTTGAGAATTCCAACATGGTCTTTTGGTATAGTCATTTCCAAACTGGTTGCAAGCAAGGTAGTTGTCTGGGGCTCTAGTACAGTTTCTTCTACTATAGTGATGTCCATTCCAGCTCTATTTTCTGACTTATATTCTGGTAGAACTGTATTTAGGTAGATCTTTTGAATTTTGACCTTGATTTCTTCTTCATCATCACTGTCCTCCAGGAGGGCTGGTGGTTCATCATCTTTCTCCTCCTTTTTTTCCTCTTTAGCCTATTTCTCAAGGGCCTTCTGTCTTTTTTAGTGATAAATCTCTTTGATTTTGCCAGTATACTGATAGCAATCATTGATATGCTCCATATAGTACATCTTGATCCCATGGGGGCAGACTCTTTATAGTACATATCTTTCTGTAATCTTCTTGCACCATTCTTCTTCACTCATCCATCCAACTTTCTTCTTCTTTTTCTAAGTGGTCACCATATAAGCTTTCTCTTGTTCACTCTCTTATTCCTCTATATCAGGCAGAACTTCTTTGTTGACATTGATGGGAATTCATATCTTCTATCCTTGGTAGATGATCTGCATCTTCTGCACATTGAGATTGATTATTGCTCTGGCTTTGTGAAGCCATTGATTGTCAATGAGAATGTTATAGTTGGTTGCATTGGTTACAATTATATTCACTGAGATGGTTGCTCCTCCAAACTTGATGGAAACATCTTGAATCTTTCCCAGAGGTGTGGCTCTTGTACCATCAGCTGTGATGAACACCAACTTGGTTACTTCTTCAACTTCTCAATCTAGGTGGTCTGCTGCTTGCTTGCTGAGGAGGTATCCTCCTGCTCCAGTATTAATGATAGCTTTGAAGATTCTATCCTCAATTTGACAGGTTATATAGGCAGAGGTCTTGCAGTTGTCTTTACTTTCTTCTTCTGAGTCCTCTTGAACATTGTTGGCCTCAGTTATCTTCTATCCTTATTTCTTAGTTGTTTTGGCAAGTCCAAACCTCATTTGCTATCTGAATATTTAGATTTCTGTGAGCTGACCAAAGGTTGCATTGACCTTTTTTTGGCTGAGATCCTTGAAAATATTATACTTGAAAGTCTTGGTCTTGTGAAGCTTCTTTTCTTTTTCTCCCTCACTGACTGGAGTGGTTCCTTGGATGATATCTTGAACTACTTGTTCCAGTTCCATATCTTGGTCTATTTCTTTGGCTTGGCTCTCTATAGCAGTTTCCATCTGTTTTTCCACTGGGTTCTTCTTAGGTCTTCCTGGTAGTCTCTTGTAGGGTTCTTTGTAGACATCTTTCTTAGTGGTCTGGGCAGAATACACCTTCCATTCCTCTTCATCAGACTCTCCAATTTCTTCAAAGGTAATTGTATTAGCCTGCTCCTTATTTCATGTGGCATTGCTTGGTTGAGCTTTGCACTTAGTTTCACTCATATACTCATAGAAGTAGTGGCCTTCTTCTCTGCAGGTATAGCAGGTACCTTTCTTCTTATCTGTGGTGGCAGTAAACTTCTGAACTGAGTAGCAGTCTCTTTCTCTGATTTCCTTCACTACATCTCCTAAATGGGCAGTTATTTCAGTAAACTGTTTGGCAAGCTCCTCCATAGGATCACTGTTTCTCTACTACTCTATAGCTCTTGACTGAGGTGTGTTTCAATTGATCATTATAGTAGAGATCATGCTGGTTCCCTTGAGTGCTTTGATTCTAACTCCAGTGACTCTTTTCATTATGTGGTCTTATGGGTGTCTGGCTATCCAATATCACTGAGCATAGGTAATCTTCTGTAGTAGATCCAGAACTACTGGTAATAAGTGAATGGCCATAGCTATCTCTGGGTAGACTCCTTTTATGAAGGTTGCTTTGGCTACTTGATCTTGGATAGTATCAGCATAATCTGTAAGGATTATCTGATATTGGATTCTGGTATAGAATATGTTTAGATCCTTGCTCATCCCTTGGCATATTGTATTGAGCTAGTTCTTCAGGGCTTGCTTGATCTCATCTGTATAATAGGTGTTTTAGAGCAGGTCTTCTGTACTGTCAGAATGGCATCAGCATCATTTCCTGTATGGGTTGCAGCTGTGAATACTGCTTTGGCAGGACCTTATAGGCTGAAGAGCATGAGGGCTACTTGCTGTGCTGCTGTCAGGATTCTTACAGTGACATACTGCTGGAAATCATCAATGAAGATGATGATTGATTCATCTGAGATATATCTGTAGAATACTGGTGGTTTCATATTCATCTTGTCTAGGTATCTTGACTCAGTTTGTGTGGTTATTCAAGTGGTGGCATTTGTTCATTGTTCAGCTTGAAAGTGAGGGATTTATCTTGAATCACTAGCTAATAGACACCAAGTTGTAATATAGCAGATACTTAACCTTTGAAGTATGTTGGATTTCTGTATCTTGAAACTTGACTTGTTCTGACTCTCACAGAGTCCTCAGGATTGCAGGAGTGGGTGAGTTTGAAGTATATCTGCCTGCAGGCTTACTAGTTTCTTTGCTTTCTCTTTACTTTGAACTATTTTGATCTGAGGTTTATTCACTCTAAGATGCTGGGTTATTTATACATGTTTTACTAGATTATAAGGTGACTAAATTATGAGTCATTTCGCAAATATTGAATCCTTTAATATCTGCTAGGATTGCACTGATTGCAAACATTCTAACATCTCTTAAATCTTTGCAAATGTTAAAGTTTCTGCACTTTGCAGAATATGACTGCTATTTATAAGGCTAAGCTATATTGGGAATTGGATTCAGGTACTGTAATCAAATGTCTAATTTCCCTGTTTTATATTACTAATTTGGATCAGCTGTCATACTATATAGATAGATTGCTACTTCTGTAAAAAACAGACTTCTACTACCTCTATCACTTTTATTATTAGTATTTATAATATTTGTCTGTCTATATTACATGTCTCTTTCTTTCTTCTTTTAGTTGCAGTCTTGCTTATAGTATTCACACTTATTACAATAGAAGTATTTACTATCCAATTTGGCTCATTGATCATTATGCTGCTGGTTTTGCCCTCATTCTT
>RBNI01007648.1:0-10106 GCA_003990745.1 Jimgerdemannia flammicorona | reverse complement strand
TTTATAGTTACTTAGACTTCTACTTTATTACCAATTACTCTCCAATCTATATCATATTAATACAAAGATACAGATATATCCTTCACTCAATCTTATACAGACCCCCCTTCTCTCTACTCTTCTCACCTCTCTCGAGTATCACTAACCCTCTAGTGACCTCAACTCTCTCTCTACTCTTCATACAAATACTTTCTACAAGCCTTCTATGAGTGCCTCCTTCAGGTCCCTACCCCCTCCACCAACTATTCAAAATATCCAACATTAACTATTCTCATCATACAATCTATATCCCAACTGCTACATATTGACCATTCTCAAATATATAGAGCCAATGTCTAGCAAGTCCTACCCAAATAGCTAGAGCCCACTCAAATATCAGCCACTCATCTCTTACTCTATCTATCAGCCTATAATAGAGATCACTCCACCTTCTATCCTCCTCCTTCCCTAAAGCCCTCACCCCCAGTTGGTTCTTAATAGCTCTCCAGAAATCTCACACTCTCCTAGTCAATGCTTGGAGATTTGCACTATACTCCCCACTTACTCAATATCTAGACATTCTTCATACTCCAAAATACCTCTATTAATCAAGTGTCTAGACCTATAATTCAACATGATGTTGCACTACAAGAACTACCACCAAACTACTCAGAACTTTGGAGGAAGCCATCTTGCTACTTGCTTGTACTAAGACCAGATGCTATTTTAGTCCCACTTCTCACTGATCCCTACCCCCTGTCAGGCCTTCAGTTACAGATCTCTTCCATACTCTCATAGATATTCTATATTATCTTCCAGCTAGAAATCATCTACTAGCATACCTTCCAATAGGAGGTAGTCCTATTGATATATATATAGTCTCTATTCCTCCTTTCCCTCATTCTTCCTCTACCAGAGACCAATGTGGTGGGCACCATCTACCACTCTCTACCAGAAATCTCTATAGTGTATCCTACTACTCCTACTAAGAGCCACTATAGAAAGTAAGTCACCTGATATATTACTGAAAGAGTATTGAACCTCCCATACCCTCTGCATATGAGAGATCCACTCTTGATCTCTCAATTCACTTATCTGCTTTAACTACCATATTCTCAAGTAGTATAGATACTTGGCAAAGTCCACCAGGCCCAGCCCACCATAGTCTACTAGTAATGGCAATATCTCCCAACTAATCTAACTCTACTGCCCTCTCCAGATCTAAGACCTAGTCATCTTCTCTAGCCTTTTGATCACCCACACTAGAAAGTCTAAGTGATACTCCAAATACTACAGCTTTGATAGCCAGTATACATTCAGCATCTTACTCTTTCTGCCAGAGAGATATAGCAACCTCTCTACCTCAAGAGCACATCTCCCTACACTAGTAGCTACTACTCCTACTAGCTATAAGACAGCAGAGAGCCATATACTGAGAAATAAATACCTAAGTAGCAGACAGCCTCACTAGCTGCAATTACTATTTCAATTACATCTCCACCAACTATACCATCACTAAGGACCAGAGTCTCATACTTATATTAGTTGAGCCTAGTATCCAAATACCTCTCATATTATTCCACTATACTCTTCAGTGATGTCACATCCTCTACAGAGCTCAGCCTGATCACCATATCATCAGCAAAGGCTCCAACTTTCCAATTCACTTCCAGAATGTTCAAACCCCCCACTCTGTACCATACTCTATCCAACAAGAGCTCTAAAGAGAGAATTGGTAACAATAGATCTCTCTATAGCACCCTTCTACCCAGGGGAAAGGTCTCTCCCCTATACTTATTTACTATGATAGCTACCTAACTCTCCTTCAACAGGTAGATCAATGATCTCCTAAACCCTGGGAAGACTTTTATATACTGTAATACTCTCTTCAGCCATATATGCTGAACTCTGTTATAAGTCTTTTCTTGATCTAAAAAGACTAGTTAGCCATTGACTCCAGCTGCTCAAGTATATTCAATAATACCATACACCCATGCTATCTCATCCTGAATCAATTGCCCACTAACAAAGTCCCTTTGCTTAGCTTCTAGTATCTGCTGAGCTATCTCTTACAGCCTAGTCATCAGGATCTTTGTCACTAGTTTGCAATCTATATCCAGAAGCATAATTGGCCTCCAGTTCTTCTAATTCTCCCTTCTTCTCTTATTCTTATATAGTAGAGCCACCAGCCCTAGACACTGACCCCCAATCTAGATCTCCAAGCTAATAACCTCATTACACATCTACATCATCTCCTTCAACATGACCACAACTCCAGCCATCTTCTTCTAAAAATTCCAGAGCAACCCATCCTCCCCAGGAGCTATCCCTATACTCATTGTTGCCAAGACCTGACACACTTCTACTCCTTGCATTGGGGCTCTGAGTTCTCCCAGACCAGTAGCTGAGTCTGGGTACTAATCCTCTAACTGTCTTTTGATGCCTTAGGCATCTTTACCCCCCTTCTCCTCACTTCACAGCCACTCCCAGCAAGACTACAGTAGGGCTAAGATCTTGGGTGTCTCTGTCACTATCTCCTCTGTCTCTTCCAATAACCCATCTCACTGCTGTCTTGTCCTCCTTATACTTAGTAGCCTCAACAGAAATTTAGTAGGCTGCTCTCTCTCCTCCAAACCCTGCCACCTCAACTGAGCCACCAACTTCTTCACTTATAATTTCTCTTTCTGTCAAAGCAGCCTCTTCAGTTCAGCCACCTTCTGTCAAATTCTCTGAATCCTCCAATCCTCTTTCTCATAGTCAGCCAAAGTCCTCACCCATCTCTCTAATAGTTTCTCTAGCCTCAGAAAAGCCCACCTGATATACTGCCTCTGCTAGACTCTCCTTCATCTCTCAGTCTCTCCTCAATATCCCTGGGCAACAGATTTCAGCCACTGCTAATGATCTCCAATCTCCAACCCCTATGTCCTCCATATTACAATTCTAGTACTAATATCTACTACTCACTTGTCTCACAAGACCCTATCCCCCAGCAGTGAGATATTTAGGTACCAATGTCCAGACTCATCTCCACTATCCCCAAATCTCTCTTGATTCATTAGACCTCAGTAGTCTGACTAGAGATATCAGACCATTTCCATCTCACTTCAGATATCTGCACTCCAGTATTCAGCCATCAAAATCCAGTTAATCCTTAATCCTAGTCCTGCTACCCAGTGAGTATAGACTCAATGATCTCTCTATCTAAGTCTTCCAGCATCTATCAGTAAACTCAGTCTCTCAATTTTATTTTTTTTTATAATTACTTGGACTTTGCCATTTATTACCAATCTATTATATATAATTACATCATTCTCTCACACTACCCAATACTCTTAGGGAGCTCTCTTTATACTCTCACACTTGAAAACCACTCTGTCACCTATTACTTCAACTTTCCCCTCACTCTGCCTATAGATTTTCTCTACCAAATGGCACTACTAACCTCTCTGCAGACTCCATCTCAACTACCAGCCCATCAAGATGTCCTCCTTCAACCCTTATCACCTCATCAACCTCTCCTCCAAACTTAAATACTTTCCTTTCTCAAATACAAACAGCCAGTGACCTGCTAGTCTCACTTACACTACTAATACCCAACCCAAAGTCAGCCACTCCCTCTCCACCCCCCTCACTAATCTATCTCTCAGATCCTCTCATCGACCCCACTCTCCATCCTCCCTATGTATAGCACCCAACCTATTTCCAACTGCTAACCAAAAGTCTCCAGTACCTTGTACTCTCCCAGCCAATGTTCTGATATCTGCACAAATCCCCCTTTCTATCCTATATTATAACACTCCTTATAATCAAAGTCCTCTCCCTCTACAAGGTGGCCTGAGTGAAAGTTGAGCATAGTATTTCTCTGCAGCATGCACCACCAAACCACCCAGTACTTGGGTGGCAACTATTGTCTTATCTCTGCACTTTAGGCCCAGACTCTATTCTAGTCTCACTCCTCTTCAATTCCTGCCATCTGTCCCAACCCCCTCTAGCACTCTATCCCATCACCAATATCAAAGTCTATGAGAGAAATGTCCCCCAGTAATACTTGATCCCATCTTCACATCACCAGGTCCCAAGGCACCTCTCCTTCATCTTCCTGCTAGTGAATCCTGATGTGGTGAGCCCTATCCACTACTCTCCACCAAAAGCTCTTATATCTCATTTGTCCCCTATTAGGAAGCCCAACTAAGAATAGTAAATCTCTAGTTGCTCCTCTTAGTGAGCACTGCATCTCCCAGACCTTCTTCATCAGGAGAACCCAGCTACCACTCCTCAGTTCCACTGCTCTCTTCAGTCACTATGCTTGCAGACAATATAGCCTCTTTAGAAAGTCAACCAGCCTAAGGCCCCCTCTAGTCACTGGCAATGACAAGATTTCCCAGCTAATCTGACTCCTCTGCCCAGCCTAGATCTAATCTTTTGTTAGTTTCAATAGCCTTTTCATCACCTAGGCCAGAAAGTCCAGATGATATACTAAATACTACAACTTTGGTAGTCAGTAAATATTCAAAATTGCAATGTGCCCTGCCAAAGACAGGTGATGTCCTCCCCAACCTCTCAGGACCTCTCTCCAGATGGCCACTCATTGCTCCCACTAAGTATATATCAGGACTGATCCATATATGGAGAGATAAATACCCAAGTATCTCACAGCCTCTCTAGCAGAGACAATTGTTTCAATAATATCCTCTCCTACCAGACTATTATCTAATACTATCATTTTGTACTTATGCTAGTTAAGTTTAGTTCCAGAGTGTGTCTCATACCACTCAACTATTTTCTGAAGTTCCATAATATTAGCAATTGACCCCAGACTGACTACTATATTATTTGCAAAAACTCTAACCTACTAAGCAATATCAAATATAGAGAGCCCCCCTATCTTCTGCCAAATTCTATCCATCAATAGCTCTAAGGACAGAGTATATAAAATCAGGAACAGGGGGTCCCCCTGGGGTATATCCCTCCCTAGAGAGAATGTCACCTCTCTATGTCCATTACACATGAGTACCACATGACTCTCTTCCAGTAGGCTGATCATTACCTATTTGAAACTACTGGGAGATACTAATCTTGTCCAGAATCTTCATCAGCCAGACTCACTGTACACAGTCATATGCTTTCTTCTGATCCAAGAAGACCAGTCTCTCATCCAGTCCACAGGCTCAAGCCCCTTTAACAACTCTATATACCCAGGCTATATCATCCCTAATGAGCTAGCCCCCTACAAACCCACACTACTTCTCATTCAAAACTTACTAGGCTACCTTCTGCAGCCTTACCACTACCACCTTAGTGATCAACTTTCTGTCTATGTCTAGAAGCATGATGGGCTACCAATTCTTCCAGTTCTCTCTTCTACTCTTGTTCTTATAAAGTAGTACCACCAGTCCCAGATCTTGCTCCCCCACTCACTTCCCTCATTATAGTACTAATCATACATTGCTATCATCTCTCCCAACACTCCAGGTACTTCCAGCATCCTCTTCCAAAAGTCCTAGAGCAGCTTATCCTCACCAGGCACTGTGTCCAGCATAGTTGTAGCAAGAATCTGGCAAGTTTCCTCCTCCTGAACTGGTATCACCAAACCACCCAGCCTATCTACTCATGGTAGATATCAATTCTCCAAAGTATATACAATAGTAGCAGCCATTACCCCACCCTCTTCCTCACTCTAAAAACCACTCTACCTCTCCTTGAGTAAGCCCAGGATATCCTGTAAACTATACACCAGTAGTTTATCTGAATTCAGTACCCTCTCTCACCTCTGCCTCACTCTTCTTGCCTACAGGATCCTTGAAAGATATTTAGATGGCCTCTCTCTCTCCTCAAGCCCCTGCAAATATAATCAGATAGCCAAACTCTGTATCTGTATCTTCTCCTCTTCTCTCAATACCTGTCATAGCTTATTGACCTCTATCTTAGCCTGGCTTAACCACCAGTTCTCTACCCCCTCCAGGGCCAAAAGATCTGCCCAATTCTCCAAAAGTTGAGCCAGTCTAGTAGAAGCCCAGTTCACCCTCCTTCTTCTCTGTCTGCCTGCTATCTCTCCTGCCTCTCTTCAATAAATCTTAGCAGCTACCTTCAACCTTGCCTACTAAATATCAATTGCAATACCCTCTTGTACCCAACTCTCTACCCTCTGCTGAATGTCCTCTGCCCACTTATCCCACAATATCTTCTCAGCCAACAAAGAGAAATTCAGATACCAATGTCCAGGCCCATCTTTACTCCCCCCAAAATGTCTCTATCTCAACAGCTCCCAATGATCAGACCATGAACACCACTCAGCCTCTAGTGACTTTCAAACATCTGGCCCCCAGCAATCTGCCATCAGCACCCAGTTGATCCTTATCTTCAGACCATTCACCCAGTGTGTATATACTTGTCTATCTCTCCAGACTCTCCTTCTAGTATCTACCAGAGAGCTCAGCCTTTCCACATTCTTCCATACTACTAGTCCTACTCTCAGCACTCCTCCCTCCATCAGTCTTATCCACCAGTATATCCCAGACCATGTTAAAGTCCCCTCCAAGAATATCTATTCCAGTCTCCATGAGGACCCCACTTTCTCTAAGACCCTCCACCCACTCTACCCACTTGCTCCTCACAGCAGGGTAGTAGCATAAACCTATAGTAACCAGCTCCCAATTAGGTCAACACTACTCTTCCCACACCAGCCAGTTCTCCTAGCTCTCTATATCCTATATCTCCTCTTTGCCTCTCTAAACCAAGATTCCAATTTTGCTCTTCTACACCACCACATCTTCCCATTTCCTCATCCACTTCATTCTATCCAAGTCATCCTTATATCTGATATACTGCAACAGAAAAATATCAGCCTCCAATCTCTTCAACTATGTAAAAATATTCTGTCTTTATACTGATCCCTGTAGTCTATTTATATTCATAGAGAAAATGTTTATTATACTATTCATAATAGATAATAGTAAGTATTATGCTTCTCCTCTACAAATCCATATTCATCCCCTCCTGTACTAAGTCTAAGATATGTTCTACAGCCAATTTCTCCTCTTTAGCCATCTTAGTCTCCAATTTAACCAGAAGTTCAGCCATCTCACCATTCTCCTTTTCCTCAAAGTCCTCATGATACTCCAGATAGGCCTTCTGCCAGAGCTGCAATCTATGATACTCTGGTAGCCCTCTCTCTAGCAATAACTGCCAGCTCAGCCTCTCTCTCTTTATCAATCTCATATCCTTTCTCCTCCAGGTAAATTGCAAGTACCTCTGTCTTCAGTGCCTCTATTACTCTATTATCTTACAAAATCTGTGCCCAATGCTTATTACTTATTATTCTTAGGTCTACTTCTTCCAACTCTTTAGCTATGAAGTTATTCATCATCTGGTACATCCAAGTAGGTTTCTCACTTTCTTCCCCCCTGGAGTTACTGGTCTTCCTGCATCCAGCATCAAGATATCTACTTCTGTACTTGCCATCTCATTCCACCTCTCCTCCAGGACATCTATCAGTTCATCCTCTCTAACTGCCACCACCTGTTCCCCTTTCACCACCTCAGAAACTCTAAAGTACACTCACTGGGTACCACACATTGGTACATTCTCTACTACCTGGTCTTTTACAGCTGAATCCCACCAAATAAGAGAGAGAGTGTCCTCTCAGACTTTAAATGTACTATCAGTATATGGGTTATTGCTTGGTATCTTCTCAGTCCCATCCAGATCCTTCTCCACATCCCCTCCTTCCTTACTTACTTTTACATCCCCAGACTCCTCAATACTACCAACATTCTTCTTTGTTTTTTCTTTCAGGCTTACCAATAACTTCTCTGCCTTTTGTACCCTTGAGATCTCTCTCACAGCCTCTTGTCAATATGGACCTATTTCCTATCTACAATCTCCAAATACATCAACTCTATATACACCTTCCAAGTCTTCACCCTCTGTTCTACAGCTCTACTCATCTCCTCCAATGCCTCTAACAAATCCTCCTCCTCCTCCTCATTCCCCTTCACTCTCATCACCTTGCACATGAAGGCCCCCCATATCATCACTGATAGCCAATCATGAGTCTTCCTAGTAGCCTCCCTCTCTGCCAGCTGAAGCTGAACATCAACATCTTCTGTCCTGAATGAGATCTCTTCTCAAATATAAAAGCCAACATCAATTACCTCTCCATATTCAGCCATAACCTCCTCCACTCTTCTTCTCATCTTCATAGCAGTCACCATGGACACTTCTTTTATCAGAAGTTGCACCACCCTGGGGTCTCACCTCAAGCATTGTACTATCAGAACATATATCTCCCCAACAGTCAACTCTGCCTTCAGTGTAGCTTTCAATGACTCAGCCTCCTCAAAGCCCACCTCTACTCCTTCCAAACTCCTCAAGAACTTCACTGATACTACTCTATTCATCTGCTTTACAATTAGCCCCAAGACTATTTTTACTATCACCACCAAGCCCCAGAAGTATAGAGTGACTGCAAACTCTGAGATCAACTTCTTGAGTAATGGCACCACTGCCAGTTCTATTATACCATTAGCCAAGTTACTAGGTCTCATGCCTTTTCTATAGCTTGATCTACCATCAGCAGTTTTATCTAGATTTTTTTTCAGATTATCCATTATACTCTTATCAGTAGTTATCTCCTCAGCTACTATACTACTAGTCCCACTACTCTGGCCCCCCAGAGGGACTCTCTTTTGAAGCTGCTACTCTGTAGTCTTCATCATCTCTTTGCCTCTTCTCAGCCAACTCTCCAGTCCAGCTCTCTGCTGATCCCTCTTTATCTTATCTGTGAAGCTCACTCTCTCTATCTCTTGACCTCTAGCACTGCCCCCTCCCCTACTATATTCTCTTGCCAGCAGGCCCCTCATGCTTTTCCCTAAGCTGGGGCCCCTCTCTATACTTACACCTGACATCCTGCAAGAGGAAGAGATCAGCCTCCAATCCCTTCATCTAAGTAAAAATGTTCCTACATCAAACAATGCCCTGTAACCCATTCACATTTAAAAGAAAAAATGTTGGTTATACTATTCATAATGAAATATGTTATGTTATCAATTGATCTCTACTGCTTCATACTCATCTCCTCTTATGCCATGTCCAGATTATATTCTACAGCCACCTCCTCCTCTTCTACCCTCTGAGCCTTCAATCCAGCCAGCAGTTCATTCATCTCCCCATCTGCCTTCTCCTCAAACTCCTCTTAGTATTCTAGGCAGACCTCCTGCCAGAGCTGTAATCTATAATACTTGTTCCAGCAGTATTCAGTCCTCTCCCCAGCAATGACCACTATCTCTGCCTCCCTCTCCTTATCTACCTTATACCCTTCCTCCTTCAGGTATACTGCAAGAATTTCTACCTTCAATGTCTTCATTACTCCATCCCCCTGCAGTATCCTTGCCCAATGCTCATCACTCATTACCTGTAAGTCCACCTCCCCCAACTCTTCTGCCACCAGGTTATTCATCATCCAGCACATCCAAAGTAAGTTCCCTACCTTCTTCCCACCTGGAGTCGCTAGCCTCCCTCTATCCAATATTGTGGTGTCAGCTCCAGCACTTGCAGACTCATCCCATACCTCCAGGATATCCACCAGTTCCTCCTCTCTAGCTGCCACTATCTATCCCCTATATACTACCTCTGGAACTCCAAATTGCACCCTCTGGGCCCCCCACATTAGCACATCCTCTACCACCCTGTTTTGGGAGGCCGGGCCTCACCTAATAAGAGGGGTAGGGGTAGAGGAGCCCTCCCAGTCCTCCTCTCAAACCTCCAGTATACCATCAGCATACAGATCATTACTAGGCTTCTCCTTATCCTCCCCTGCCTCCTTCTTGGCCTTCCCCTCCCCCTCACTGACCCAGACACTTGCTTTGGCTCCCCCTGTGCCCTTTACCTTGCTTGCATTCTCCAGTAGTCTGTTATCCAGCTTGACCAGCAGCTCCTTCTGTCTCTTATACCTCTGAGCTCTTTCCCACTGCTTCTTGTCCACTCGAATCCACTTTCCATCCACCACCTCCAAGTGTGTCAACTCCACAAAAGCCTTCCAAGCCTTTGCTCACCACTCTACAGCACTCAACTCTTCTTTTTTTTTTTTTTTTTTTTTTTTTTTTTTTTTTTTTTTTTTTTTTTTTTTT
>RBNI01007647.1:0-10108 GCA_003990745.1 Jimgerdemannia flammicorona | reverse complement strand
TTTTTCTTTTTTAGGCGAAAAGGCAAAATCCATTTTTGTACAATCTAAACTTCCGATAGAGGTTTTGGGCCAGATCTGGTGCGTTATAGGTTCAGTGATTCATTTGCCTTCGAAGTACTACTATCCCAATGCTTCTTACTGGCTCACAGTTCGATAATCATATTTCCGTTTTAGGAGCCTCGCCGATACCCGCAATTCTGGCACCCTCAACCAGGCCGAATTCATCATAGCCATGCATTACATCGCTCGCCTCATGGATAGTTCACCCAAATCTCTGCCACCCCATCTTCCACCTGCCATTTACGCCGCCGCTTCCGGCCACAAGGCGCCTGCTTCCCCAACGTCTGCCTCCCACCCTATCGCTAGCAGCACGCTAGGTATCTCATCTATCGCACGTCCCGTCATTCGGCATAACACTGGCACCCCGCCCATCGCACAGTCTCCGATTACAAGGCAGATAACTGGTGGCGCGTTCCCGACAAGGGTGCAGACGTTAGATCTATTCAGTACGGGGCCTGGTGGTTTCAAGCCAGCGGTCGGCTCAGATATCGTAGATTGGGATGTGACCGTTGAAGATAAAGTCAAGTTTGACAAATTCTTTGATGGGATCGACCTGGCTGGAGCCGGCGTCGTACAAGGTAAGAACGGAAGGGATGCGGGAATTGGATCGGAAGCTGAAGAATACCTTCCTCCTCCCGTTTTAATATTATTATTTTCTGAGGGAGAGCGCAGGAGGTTGCGAGAAGGAGAGAATTGGCTGGAGTTGCGCAATCGACTCGGATTCTTACATAACTTACAATGTTTGTTCTCGATCGCTTTTGCTATTGTTTTCGTCTTTCAGGCAATGACGCCGTTGAATTCTTCCAAAAGTCGCGCCTCCCGGAGTCCGAATTGGCGCATATATGGTAACAATCACAGACTTTGCTCATACTTTGGTTTCTCCAGAGTTTATCGTTTTCCTAATAGCTTATTGTTGCATTTGCTGAAAATATCGCATAGGGATCTTGCGGATCTTCAAAAGCGCGGCCGCCTCTCGCGGGATGAATTTGCTGTCGCGATGCACTTAATCAACCGTCGTCTTGCTGGCGATCCGCTGCCGAAAATACTTCCGCCAACTCTGCTCCCTCCCAGCGAGCGTACCCCAGCACTCTTCCCAGGTGTGGATTTGAAGCGAGCCGGGACGATCGCGTTACCTCCATCGACAGGTTTGTCACTCGAAATTCTGGGGATGGGTGTCGTTAGGTTTGGTTCTTGATTGGGGTGAGTTTCAGGGAAAGAGGGTTTTTGATCTGAGATTTTCGATACATTCCGTAGGCTTGACCCGGCAGCCCACTGGCCGCGGTACACGCGGTGTCGGCGCAGGCGATTTCTTGGAGCACCAGCGGTCAGGATTGCAACCGCAAACTAACCTTAGCTCGGGTTATAGAGGTTCGTGTTCACAGTTTTCTTTTTCTTTATGGAAATTGTGGCCAGTCATTTTCTGCCCGCATCATTCCTTTTGACCAACTTTTCTGTTCTATATAATGACTACAATTATCTGTATAGCTACCACCTCTCTCTTAGACGAACCCGATCTCCTCGGCGACTTTGATATGAATGCCAAGATCGCTAACGAGACTAACGAGATTCAAAGCTTGCAGCTGCAAGGCACAACCGTCTCCGCAGCCACAAACGATCTTAAGGGCAAGCATTCACAGCTTGACGCGACGCTCGCAGCGCTCCAGGCGCAAAAAAAAGAAGTTGCAGCGCGCACGGCAGAAATCCGCGCTCTTTACGATTCCGAATTACGTGTTGTGCAGGAACTCGAGGCTACCTTCACTCGCGAGCAACCAATCGTAATAAAGTCCCGCGAAGAGGTGCAGCAAGCCGAGCGCGCGCTCCAGGCACAACGGTTAGAAAAAGATCAGTTGGAACTTGGCATTCGAACTAGTCGCGCTGAGGCCGAGGAGTTGCGGAGGCGCGTTCGCGTCATTCAGGAAGAGACTAATGCCCTAAGCGAGCAGCTCGAGAAATTGCGCAAGGAAAGCAAACAGCAGAGTCAATTCCTGGATATCGACCGTAGACAAGTCAGCACTGCCGAGGCAGAGCGTGACAAGCTCGCAAAATCCATACAGGAAGCCCAGACTAGCGGTGTGGCTTCCGTTGCCGTTACCATCGCACCGAGCAGCCCGGCCATCGCCAGCACTCCGAAGGCCGACAATATGTTCGAATTTGGTGGCAACTTCCAGAGACCTGCCGGCATCTCTGGCGGCGCCGATCCCTTCCAGGCCTTCTCGCAAAAGCCGGAACATGAAGATAGCCTTTTCGCGCGCTCTCTCTCTCGTCATCCGAGCTCGGCGTCGACCATGAGCGCTAAGTCGCCACTAAACTTCACTGGTGCCGCCAACCCGACTGTCTCACCGGTTCAGGAGAGATCGTCCTCCGTTGGCAGCTCCAAGCTTAGCGAGTTTGACACAGCGTTTGCTGACTTTTCTCCTTTCTCCCCGCCGCCAGCCCCCAAGGTCAATGACGCCGGATCCTGGAACGCCGGATCCTGGAACGCCCCCGGCACGCCAGCCGCTGTTGAATCGCCCAAACCCAAACCTTCCGAGGTCTCAAGTGCTGTCGCGCCCCCCCCACCGCCGCCGAGCAAGCATTTCTCGGATGCGAAGCGTTCTTCCGTCGGTGGTGCCAGCACCGCTAGTCTGAACAGCCTCGCCAGCAGCAGTGGCAAGAAGCCACCGGCACCTGCCCCACTGGCCCCGCAAGCTGGTCCCACGAGTCCTGCCGATCCGTTTGCCATGTTCAGCAAAACGTTTGAGGATGCCAAGAAGAAGAAGACGGCCGGTGGCGCGGATTTCGACGCTGCGTTCTCTGAAGTTGCTGTGTCAGACTTCGCTGGAAAATTCCCTGACATTGATGATTTCGGCAGGGATGAGAACTTTGGGTTCGAAGATGATTTCAGCAGGGGCTCGTTCTCCACGCCTGCTCCTGCCTCCGTCGCTGCGGCGCCAGTTTCTGTTCCTGTCGTAGCCAAGGCGGAAGAAACAGCCGCTTTTCGATCTGCTGAGGAGGAGCAGAAAGTTGAAACTGGCCCCGCTCTCGTCAAGTCCGAAAACACTGATGACAGTATCACGGATGCCGAGGCGAAGTTCCCTGATCTAAGCGCAATCGAAGGCGAGTTTCCCACCATGCCCGCTTCCGCTCAAGTAAAGGAGGGGGCAATTGCGAAATCCACACAAGAGGCGCAAGCTCCTACCGAGACGAGTCTCGAAATCACGGCGGCTACAACCCCCGGGCCGACCTCCGACTCCAGCTTAATTTTTGCCAGCTCGATCCCCAGTGCATCCGTACAAACCGCTAAATCTAACTTCGATGACTTCGAGGCAGCTTTCTCTGGCACTCTTTCGCAGGTCAAGGTGGTCTCTGTTGTTCCATCAGACTTTGATGCTGCTTTCGATTCCAATTTCGACGTTGATTTCAACCCCACTTTTGAGGCTCCCAAACCCGTCTCCACTCCCTCTACCTCGTCCATTTCCGCCCCATTCACCAACAACGTTCCTTTCGCACCGTCTTCTCCGTTCACATCTGCGTCGGCGTCGTCTTCCACACCAGTACCGAAACAAGCCTTCGGTGGCTTCGACTTTTCCGATTTTGAGACATCAGATCCTGCCGCTCCGGCCGACCTCGACTCCATCTTTGGTGCCCAAGCCGCTGGCTCTACCTCCCAAGCCGGGAGCCGCATGAGTTTTGGCAATGCATTTAGTTTCGAGGATTCCTTCGGCGCCGCTGCCAACGCCACCTCCACACCAGCCAGCAGCATTATCGGTAATCCCTTCGGCACCGCTACCGCAGCCAGTGCTACAGCCAACCATGTCGGGAGGCCCTCCAGCCCCCCGCCTTCGTACGCGTCTGGACCCTCGTCGCCCATCGAGCCCACATCCGCGGCGCCCGTTCCCATGCCCAGCGCCCCTCCCGCGCACCTTTCCGCACACAATCCCGACGATACGGATCAGGTGAAGAAGTTGCTGGAGTTCGGGTTTACGCGGGAGCAGGCAATTGATGCACTCGAGAGATATGATAATGACCTGCAAAAGGCGACGAACTTCTTGGCCGACAATGCGGGCAGGTGAAGGGGCGATTGGCGGCTTGGTACCTACCTCTTGACCTCTTAAGTGGGAAAGATGGCCTGGTAATGATGTCGGAGTTTATCGCGCTTAATTGCAGGTGGTCGGATTGCTGTGACGGATCCGCGAATAATAGATAGGATAGGATCTTGGGATGTGAACGTGTTGTGAAAATTGTGGTGCATGAGACCGAAAGTACACCTTTTTGAATGCATAGCGAACGGATTTTTGCTAGTTTATTTTATTTTTATTTTTGTTTGTAAATTTTTGTTGAGCAATTCATTGTCATCACACTCATTGCATTTAATGGCGTCCGCTTTTTGATCCCAGTATGCTTGTTGTTATCGCATTAACATTAACGGACATAGTCAACCTTGTCCATTCGTCTCACATGCTCACCTTCTAGATTCCACCTGTAATACAGGCCATTTACCCGAGAAATCTCCTTCCTTCCTTACATTCTTTCCCCTTGTCTGTTCTCCACTACCACTACCTTCATTCGATGCTACACGTCACTCCGTTTTGTATTTTATTATTTTTTACTTATTTAAATGACACTTAATAATGACTGCATCTAGTTAATTATGACGTCACGCATGCCCTATTAAAATACAGAGGAAGGGAGACTGGAATTAGAGAAATGTTCGCTCCGCCATCATACCCTCCTCTTACCTGTCTCTTTCAACGCGCTTTTCGACCGCGCCTGGCCTCCACTTGCTTCGCCTTGAGAGTTTTCTCAATCTCAACAGCTAATAAGAATGCTCTGACAAGCTCTTCGGATCATGAACTTGGCGACCTGAATCTGTTGTTCACCAAACTTAATCAGAAATGTTCGATCAAGGAAAAGAAAGCAATCCTCGCACGTCACCTTGGATGTCTCCCTTTGCTTAGGCGCATATATGATCCGCGCCAAGTTTTTAATATCAGCTCCGCCAACGTGAAATCCTTCATCGAGAAGCAAGCCGCATCCCACAATCCCGACACAGCAATACAAACTGCGTTAGAAGAAAATGGCGCGAAGAACTTCACAGACCTATCTTCTCTCCTCGCCGCGCTTTCCTCGCGAAGAATTACTGGCAACATAGCGTTGGCAACTGTCGCCCAATATGCGAACACGCATTGTCGCGATGACACACAGCGCGAGATGTTCTACCGTGTCCTGGATAAGAACCTCAAGATGGGCATCTCTGTCCGAACGATCAACTCGGTGTTTCCGGAATCGATACCCACATTCAATGTCGCATTGGCTGATACGTTGGAAGACGAGACACACTACCTGAAAATTTTTTCTACCACAAAAGAGGAAGATAAGACCGATTGGTACGCATCGAGGAAGCTCGACGGCGTCCGTTGCTTGACTATGTTTCGGCCCATTGACCGCCAAAGGGAGGGCAATGACAGTGAGTGGAATGTACAATTCTTTTCACGGACAGGTAAAGAGTTCGTGACGCTAAAAAAAGTGGAGGAAGCGATAAGACGATTAATTTTGGCGGATGACAAGGATACGAAGAAGGACAAATTGGTTCAGATTGCAAGAACATTCCTGCAGGCGGCTCGCGAGGGCGAAGGCTTTGTGTTCGATGGCGAAATATGCGTGCTTGATTCTGTTGCTGGCGATGGGGAGGACGAACGGGAGAATTTTCAACATACTATGCAACAAGTGCGACGCGGTGACGGATATGTGGTGTCAAACCCTACGTACTTTGTGTTCGATTGTTTGACCATGCATGAGTTCATATCTAGAAAGGGGGAGAGAAGGTTTGCAGAGCGGCTGGACGTTCTGAAAGGGTTGATAGGCAAGGCCGACTCGGATCGTGTGCTCCGGGTGTTGGATCAGCGCAAAGTTTCGGGCAAGGAGGAATTGGACAATATCATTTCTATGGGCATTGAGAAGAAATGGGAAGGTATCATATTAAGAAAGGATGCGGGGTACCAGGGAAAAAGGAGGTTAGTAAGCAGGACGTTGATGTCGAGTTTGTTATGCGTGATTTTTATCCTCAAACATTGCCTACATCCGCGTCCATTAGGATAACACGCTCCAAGTGACTAATGTTTAGTATACTTGCTCAATTTAGCCACAATCTTCTCAAAATCAAACAGTGGGATGATGCCGAGTACATTGTCAAGGATGTAGTGATGGGCATGATGCGGATACCCGACACCGGCGTCGATACTAAGGTCCTTTCGAAGGTCCTTATCGAACATAAAGGTGAGACGAGATCTTGAGCACCACTCAGCCGTGGTTTGTCGCTAGCGTGATCCATTTCATAATTCACAGCCCTTTCTGTCACCACTACCACCATCATAAAAACATAGGCAATAAAGTCGGCGTTGGCTCGGGCTTCAGCATTGCCCAACGAATTCGATACGCAGAGCAACCAAATTTGATTCTGGGGAAACCGATCACGGTGCGGTACTTTGCCCAATCGACAGCGCAGAGACTCGGGAAGAAAAGTGCAGAGGATGCTGTAGTTTCGTTGAGGTTTCCTACCGTGAAAATGGTGTATGAGGAAGGAATCAGGGATGCATGAAGGGGATGCCATGATACCAATAATACAATATATTTTGTTCCGCTTGCCCAATTGTGGCGAATGCTCATTCTACGTCAGCTCAGTGACGTTATTTATATGCAGTCACAAACACTTATAGAAAATACGAACGAGCGTCGTTGGCCACATTCCTCACCCTTTTTTTTTTGAACAAAATGTCTGCACCAAACATTTCAAATATCTTGGATCCTACTTCCCTTATCCATCTTCTGTCGAACACACTTCCGTATCCTACTCCTACTCCACAGGAGTCCACCGAAGGAGAACCCTCCGCTCCGCCGGTAGTCCTGCTCAAGTCTCAACAGGACGCCCTCGCTGCCCTGTTCCATGCCATCATGATCGCCGTCGGGTTCCGCTTTGTGGGGTTGGGGGAGGAGGGGAGAGTCGGTGAGAAATCTTTCAACATCTTACATTTACGTGCACCCTGTAAAGAAACGGCGATCAAGGACACTCCTCTGAGCTTGGCGCAGCCTGAGAACAAACCGTCCACAATCTCTTAAACTAGCATCCTTTTCGTCTTGTATAGAAACCACATCCACCGAAGCCACCACACGACTTCCTTTGGGGTGGAACGGGGCCGGACCAGACTCGTACGCCTTTCGCTACACACATCCACAGTCGTCTTTCACGTTCCTCATCAAGTGTATGCGATTGGCGAACAAGTTTATTGTTTACGGAATGGGAATCGAGGTGATTGAACGAAGTACATTATTATTTTGTAATAGAAAATTTGGCATTCATCGCCGACATGTCTGGAACCTGTTGTTTTGTCTTCCAACCTTTATTTACCAGTGACGCTCTCATATCCTTTCACTCATTAAAGGACAACAAAACCGTCACCTTCGAAATCATTACCCAAGACTACACATCTCCTTCCTTCTTTCCATACAACACCACAAGCACGGAGTCACTGATTCACGGATTCATCTCTTCCAGCCGTCTCAATGATCTTGTCTCGCTCTACAAGATCAACGTCCTCCAGCGGCTGATCCCTGGATTGAACAAGCCGGGATACGAAGAGACAGGGACAGCTACGCGGCTGATGCAACCTCAGCCACAACAGCCGGCTCCCGTACGGCCGGATCGGGAGCCCGATAATGATCCATTGAGGATCCCTGGATCCGGTGGGAGGGGCCGAGTTCCGGGAGGTGTGAGGCCGCCGTTCTTTGATGATCCATATGGAGGGGACGAGCCGATGGGCGGGTGAGTTTTCTCTCATATTCACGACCGTTGTATATCAATCCATCGCTTTCTGGTAAACCGAGGAGAAGCACGCACACAAGCTGGATGCCCATAGACGTTGACACTCCGTATATATGCACTTTCTTTCTCTCTTCTTTCTTTTTTTTTGGGGGGGTCTCCTCTCATCGAAACATCGCAGCTTTGGCAACCCTCTCAGTATTGGGAGCGATGACCTCGACCCATTTGGCGGCATTGGTATTCGCCCACCTGGGTAAGTAGAACAGTTTCAGCTACATCAGGGCGGATGTAAAACTCTTTTGTGTCCGCGGGTTAAAATCGCACAGGATACAGATCGTTGGTTCTGTATTCTTTTGTTATCAATGCTTGACGATTTAATCACGACCTATTATCGCTCTGATGTGCGTCTTGGTAACTCTGATTAGCTTCAACAGTCCCTTCGGAGGCAGCGCTGGTGGCATGATTGTCGGGCCCAATCATCCTATGTTCAGGCAACCTGGTAGTGGACCCAGCGGGGGTGGTAGTGATATTTTCGGCGGGCCACAGCTTTTGCCAAGGTGGGTTAACGGGAATGCGCACCGGGATATGGTGATTTACAGCCTTTAGATCACTTAGTGTTGATTTATTCGTCTTCAACTTCCAATTCTCCAATTTGTAGAGGAGCCGTCCCACCCGGGGCTCGGTTCGACCCAATTGGGCCTTTCGGCGGCGTTCCCGGTCGGAGCGGCGGCGGGCTAGGTGGACGTGGTGGGCTAGGTGGACGTGGTGGGCGTTTAGGCGGAGGTCCGGGGAGACTATTCAGTGGGGAGCCAGATAATGACGAGTTGCCTCCGCCGGTAAGATTTTGAGGTTTTTTGTGAGATGAAACTGCAAAGGGGCGTGGGATGGCATAACAGTGCCGAGTCACGATGGCTGAATGACACTGATCGTACGCTTTAGCCTGTCGTTCTTTTTCTTATGTCAAACTCTCTGCCATCACTCAAAACTCCCACTGTATTAGGGTTACATGGATATGTTCATGTAAACGAGAGTCGACGCCCGGGTTTTTCGTCGTGTAAGAGTCAGCACACTTCAAATGCAGTGCCGTGCAGAGATTACCTTTTTTTTTTTTTCTTGACGCATGGGTAAATTGGCTGGTGTAAATTTGTCTGGAGGAATGTCAACTTGAAAATTAACCATAGCTGGCGAGATGGAAGGACGTTTTCTCGTACACATGTATCATTGATTGATAGGCTCCTATGTATTATCCTCTCGGTGGGATAAGCCTTTTTTTTTCAATCGTCCTCCCTCCGACTTTCATTCGCGACGTGTATGATTTCCGCAGTTGATAAATAAACAAACGTAAATCTCGCAACGTATTACTATACGAAGTTCGCTTTACGAAGGATGTAGTGTGTAGTATATTTTTGAGAACATCCTAAAGCTTCGCTTTCAGCTTCGCCTCCTCATTCTCTTTCCGGAGGTACAGAGCCTTTCCCGCCCGACTGACTGTCGGCCTCCCGAGCTCAACCGAGATCCAGTGGCCAACCTCCACCAGCTTGTCTAGGTTCACGCCGGTCTCGTAACCGGCGCCCTGGAGCATGTAGGCCACGTCTTCGGTCGCGACGTTGCCTGTTGCGCCCGGGGCATAGGGGCAACCACCTGAGGATTGGGGAATGGGGTGAGAAACAGGAACGCCAACATGAAAGCTGAGGAACTAAATAAAAGCATAAAATCCTTACCGATGCCGGCAGTGGAACTGTCCACTACGCGAATGCCAAACTATCGATCAAATGAGCATAAATGAACCAGCCTTCCCTTCTTAAAAAACAAAAAGGGGGTGCTTTATGAACTTACATCCAACGCGCGTTGAATATTCGCGAGCGCCTGGCCATAAGTATCATGGCAATGCACCGCGACCTTCTCTGCTGGGACAACCTTGAGCACAGATTCGAGCATCCTGGCCATCGAGCCTGCACGACAAAGAATGGAAAAGAGAAAATATAAGCGGCATCGATAAACGGAAACGGCTCTGTTAGTTGCCACCATCTGAAGAATCGTTCAATGCAGAGCATGTTTGGCGACAAGTCAGACCAATCGTGCACAGACGGACCTGGCGTGCCAACACCGATGGTGTCTCCCAAGCTGATTTCGTAACAACCCATCCCGTACATTCGTTCCGAGACCCGGGCGACGGCGTCGGGAGAGATATAACCTTCGTAGGGGCAACCTAGCACGGTAGAGACGTAGCTTTGTTTCGTTCCAACCAAAAAA
>RBNI01007646.1:0-10112 GCA_003990745.1 Jimgerdemannia flammicorona | reverse complement strand
TTTTTTTTTTTTTTTTTTTTTTTTTTTGGTCCGCATATCTGTATAGCTACCAAAAGTTTTTGTGATCCGGATTGCATACATAAAAGTACGTCGACTGTGTGTTTAATTTTTATTTTTATTCTTTGGCGTGAGATGAGATCAATCACCTGTTTGTTGCAATTGATTGACGGATTTCTAGTCTAAGACTTGACGCGTACTTGGCGAGACTGTTGATATTGTCGCGGTTGCCGGATTCTAGAGACCAACTCACGAAAGCGTTAATATTCAATTCACTCGTCCTTCGTCCGAGTCCTTGATTTCCGTTGCACGCACTGGTGGGTTGTCCTTTGTTATGTCCAAAATGGGCAAGCCGGAGTCGCTCTGGAAGGCTTGTTGACAAACAACGCGTCCACCACACCCCGCTCAGTCGAACCTTTTCATCTTTTAGCTTTTCTATTACTCAGCTACATTAAGAGCATCCTGAGACACCTTCTATGCCACTCACTCCTCGCCACTAACCATCTCGCCCTGCGTCAATCCCAAAATTCTCGCTCATTCAACACTTGCTCCACGTTGCCAACGTGTTACCCATCTCATCAAGTCCTTCCAACGTAGCCGCCGCGAAAAATAAAATAAAATAAAATGCATCCCTATAAGACCCCGCCCTTTGCAGCCTTCCGCGCCCCGCTCTCATTCACCTCCGTCGATCCGACTCCGCGCATGAACTACTTCGACGCGACGCCCATGGACGACGCGATTGAGGACAGGGAGTCCGACACCGAGGACGGAAAGGCAAACGCGCCGAGAAAACGCGCGGGATTCGGGTTCGACGTAGAAGAAAGGTAACCGCGTTTTCATCCGTCAGAGTTCTTCCCCACGCAATTACCCCACACTCACCGTCCCAAACAAAACAAAAACAAATAAACCCCCAAATAAAGTCCCACCGTCTGCCCAACAACCACCCGCCGCAGCCTTCTGGTTTCCCTAACTGCCGCCGCTGTCATCGACTCACCCTCCGGCGCCGCCCTTGCGCCCACCACCGGACGCCCACGCCTTCGTTCAACAGGCTCGCTGCTCGCGGCGTCGACGGCAGCGCTAACGCTCGACGGGTTCTCTATGTCAGATGTTGCGATGGACTTGTCGCCCGAGGAGTGGGATGAGGGTGGTTTGCTGGCGAACGGTGTCGGTCTTGTCAAACAAGCCAGACCTCTCCCGCCTGTCACGAAGCCCGTGTCGGCGCCGGGGCCTTTTGGCAGATCGGCAAGTTGGAATTTGACGAGGAAGCGCGCGAGTGAAGAGGCGAGATGCGTATTTGGGATGAATAGAGACAATTTCGCGCTCAGACTCAGGCGTGAGGTGTGTTGCTGTATGATACAAGAAGCACTAAACGCATTAACACGTGCATCATCTAACCTGTCCCTCTCCTTCCTCGTCTCCAAAAGTCCCAATCAACGACCAAACCCCTTAACCGCAAACCTCCAGCAATCCCCGCCTCTGCCACCCCAAATTCCACCAACACGATCTCAGCCTTAACCCCCGCGGATCTAGACCTCCTAGCGTCGCTCGCGACCCCACCGCGCGCGCGTTCTATGCACTCTCTCGACCCAACTCCGAACCCGAACCCGAGTCTACTCTCCTTGCCCTTTGCCAAGCGCCCGGGCCGCCACTCCGCGACGCGTAGTCTGTCATCACGAGAGTTGCTGATGTCGTCATCACCTCCCTCATCGTCGTCTGAGGAAGTGATGCAGTCGCCGTCCGCGAGGAGATTCAGGAGGACGTACAGTATGGTCGAGGGGCCGAAGGAATTCGTCGGGGAGGATTTGGATTTGGAGATGGAGGAGGGGGCGGACAAGGCCGTGGAGAAGGAGGAACGAGAGGAGAAGAAACAGGAGGAGGAGGAGGGAGGAAGTGTTGAGGCCATGAAGTGGCATGAAGGTGTAGAGGGGACAATGTTGCCTTGCTTTGAGGAGAAAGGGCAGGACGTGTTGAAGAGAATCTCGCCGGAGACGGTACGAATACATTTCCTTTCTTTTATTCATTTCGCCCTAATGTAGCACCGTCTATTAAATCCAATCCCCTCAAACAGCTCATTTCGCTCCTGGACGGCACGCACCAGACACGATACGACGAGCACTGCTTGATCGACTGCCGGTTTCCGTACGAGTACGAAGGTGGCCACATCCAAGGCGCCGTCAGTGTCAATACACAGGACGCTATCGAGCGAATGCTACTCACGAGTCCGCGCAGGGGTGTCCGCATGGTGCTCGTGTTTCATTGCGAATTCTCGGCTCATCGCGCGCCTAGGATGTGAGTTTGAGTTGGGGATTCCGAGAAGGTTGTGAAGTACACCAGATGCGGGGCGCCGAAATTATGTATTCGATTTTGCATTTACTCTTGACCATCACGCCCCACATTCAACAGGGCTCTCCACCTCCGCAACCGTGACCGCCAGCTCAACATGGCGCGATATCCGTACCTGCATTACCCGGAAGTGTACATCCTCAAGGGGGGGTACTCTGCCTTCTTCCAGAAATACAAGGTAACGGATCCAACAATCGAACCCCCTTCCATACGTTACCCATCTAACCCTTTCCTTTCCAACAGGAACGCTGCACGCCCCAACGCTACGTAGAAATGACGGACTCGCGGCACCGGGATGACCTGAAACAGCGCATGACTCACTTCAAGAAGAACTTCGGCCGCTCAAAGTCGTTCACTGAAGGTTTCACGGGCTGGGAGGGGCGCGAGGGCGGGAGAGTCAAGGTAGCAAAGGTTGGGGCAAGATCAGTGGAGGAGAAGGAGCGCGGCGGGAAGGCCAGCTTGGGCGTCACGAAGGTGGGGGGGGGGTCGGGAGTCGCGAAGGCCGCAATACTGGGCGACGCGAAGACGAGTATGCCTTTGGGGAGGGCGGGGATGCTAGCCAGAATAAGAGGGAGGACGTCAGTTTGAGGTTGATGGGTTTGGATGGCGGTGGAATATATTTGATGCTAGCTAATAGACTGTATTTTAATTCTATTCTATTTTATTTTGGCTCAGGTTTGGCATAGCTTATGGGGTTTAGTGTTGTCGGAATTGCGGTTCGAGTTCCCGTGCGCGAAGTTGGCTCGCTCCGCGGTGATATTTCGGTTTCTGGGACGCGTTCGTTGCATATTCCGGCTTTACACAAATTTTTGGCCCATTCATTTTTTTTTTTTTTTTTTTCGCTGTGCAATAATTAGTCGTCTATTCTTCCATTTGTACATTCTCGCGGACCTTTCAATATATTTCGTTGACTTTGGACTTCGGATGTGACACGTTCGAAACGGGTTTCCCAACGTTGGGCTTCTGAAGGTTCGTATAGGGAACAATTATAACTTATATACCGATGGCTTTCGAGTAAGATAAATTGTATGGTGTTTAGAACTCCCTTGATCGTTACAAATTCCTCATCTCCATCTCCGCTTTGCTTCCTCAAGCCATTTCCCTTGCTGGCAGCCAGGTGCAACGGGCCCTGCAACAAGGACCGCTGCACCACTGACTTGGATTACGAGGTCGCCACGGTTGATGACGGCGATTGTGGGGAATGGGGAAAGCTTAACGTAAGCTCGTCCTGGCCGAGTTTTAGGAGTGGATGTCGCCGAGAGGATGATGCTTTCGACGAACGGATACAATTAATAGTTTTTTTTTTTTTTTCTTTCTAATATTACCTTTACAGGTTACGTTCATCCCCAACTCGCTCAACATTAATGTTTCTACGACCAAGCGATCGTCATCCTTTTCCGCCATCACGGGCCACACCCACGGTGTTTATAGTTCTAGTTAAATTGGTCCAAGCATCAACTTTTACGGATGCTGCTGTTTGTTGGAAGAACGTGGAAGTACTCTAGAGATGATGGATCGAGCACTTCTAAGCGTTTTTGGACCGGGTTCGCCTGAACGAGGGGCAAGACCGGATGAAGTGAGAAGGATAATTTGTTACGCAACGAAACTCTTGTCCAATTACAACACAAAATCACTATGAACAGAACGTACCAGCGCCCAAGGACGAGCTGGCCACCTGAATCACCTCATCAGTGTGCGAAGGATCAACCTGAGGCCGATAATACCTCGCCAACTGCCTACGAGAGTAATACCTACTCCGGTGCATGGAGGCGGACCCAGACCCTTCCAACAGATCCAGACTATCCGTAATCTCGGCCGCCAACTCGCGCCGATGCTCGTTAACCTTTCTAGCAACGTACAACCTCGTCTTCCTCGCCGGCCGATTCCACATCAATGCGCGCAAGTAGAGGAGCGAGTACCTCGACGGCAGCACGTCGGACCCGAACAAGGTCGCACCGGGGCCCGTCCTCATCATGTTCTGAATCCTTCGCTGCACGTCTCCCGCCGTGGGTCGCTTATCCGGATCGACGCTCCAGCACTCGTTAATAATGTCCTGATACCCGGTCGGCGTGCCCGGGACGGGATCCTCGCGCAGGCCGTCCTTGCGGAACAAGGCCCCCGCGGTGCCGCGCGGTGGGACGTGACTGACGATCTGCCACAGGATAGTCCCGAGACAGTATATATCCGACGCGGTTGTGTACGGTTCGCCTGAGAAGCACTCTGGCGGGAAGTAAGCGAGACGGCCGTAGCAGCCGCGAGGGTCGTTCGGGTCGTCATTGTCGTTTGTGGTTGAGTTCGCAATGACCTTGGCGAGGCCGACGTCGATGATGCGGGTGGTTCGGTCAGGAAAGACGACGTTGCTGGGGTGGAGGTCGTGGTGCATCAGGCCGACGTAGTGGAGGCTGTAGAGATTTTGCGTAAGCCAGCGCGCCAGGTTATAGATTTCCACCCAGGAGGTTGCTTTTGTGACGTTGTGGAAGTGCTGTTCTAGGCTACCTCCTTGGGCGAATTCCATGACGATGAGATATTTGGCCGTGTTTTCTTGGTACGAGAGGCCGATGATCTCCATGAAGTCGTAAGTTTGGTTTTGGACGGTGAGGACCGCGTTCAGGACAACCTGCATCACGGAGAATAAAATTAGACAATATTTCAACCGAGAATGTTATGTAAGCGCTCCCAACGTAATATATAATATAATCAACCTCTTGAAACATGGATGTATCGATCTCCTTGAGCGCAAACACATTCGTCTCGACGGTACCCTTCCACACGGTGGAGAAGCTTTCATTCCCAAGCCTCGTGACCTCGGCAAAGTTGTCAAATGGTATCCAGACGAGGTACTGGACGAGGACAGGCAGATGCATATCTGTTAGATGGTTTGTGAGCTCGTCGTCGTGTGGGAATTGGTCCTTGAAAAGGCCGATCCGCCCCTGCTGTCGTCCGGGCAACTGGTCAAACGGCGTCAGTAGCGACACGGCGTGCTGTATCCGAGCTTGCGACATGGTGACGAAGGGGAAACAGAGGACTGAACGATCCGGGGGGGGGGGACAGAGGGAAAGAAGGGAAGATCGGCGTGGGTGCTGTGAAAATCCCTGGCTATTGCTCCATCGCCGGAAATGGCGAGCGGCTCTCCCTATTTAGGGGTGGGAAGGCGACCATCGACCACACATGTAGATGGGATCGGTATGGGGCAGGGTCATTCATGATGGGCCTAAATCGTGACGGAGTTTAAAAAAAAATAAAAAGGTGAAAAACGCCTATTAAGGATACGAAACTCTCGAAAACATAAGTTGGAATGAATGATGGAAGAACGAGAGAATAAGGGAGAGGGGGGGGAAGCTGTTTGAGTGGGGGAGAAGGAGGGGGGAGGTCCCAGCAATCAAGAAATGACATATTATGAAGTTTGGATATATCCATGTGCGTCCAATAGTGGGATCGGGAGAAGCGGGGCAACAACGGAACAACGGAAGGGGGAGATCAACAATATCCATGACCTCTCGTCGGCCCCCTGACCGAAGTATTAAATATTTCGATCAGTTGTTACCATTCGTGGTGTACAAAAATGTGACGATTGCACCAAACAATATTTTTGACAGCCCAGCGATCTTCTGGACACAAGCCGATTAAATTAATTAATTACATCACGTCGCTCTTCATCCCCTTTGGGCTCACCATGAACAAACCCGTCAGGGTTCGAGAACATAATTACCCAGACGCGCCCAACTCGAGCGAAGCAGAGCTTCCGCAAAGCGCAACTAGGGTTTCCTGAGTACTCATCTGGAACATAATTAATAAAAATAGCGCATCACAATGCCACCAACAATTCGGCCTCGTCTTGTTGTCAGCATGTGGAATTCGCACGGTCAAAGCACGTGGACGATCGCCACGCGAACATTCGTTACATCCCACGATGCGACGCTCGTGTGCGCGAAATTGACAATGCGCCTTCATCCACACCAATCCCCCCCATTTGAGCCCGAGGTGGTCGTTGCATTGTACAATACAGCATCGCAAGCTTTTTTCCTTCCGAAAAATGACCTTGGAGAAAGTAGGCCCATATCTTGGACTTTCAAAGTCGCTCAACAATATACCGCCGGATGAAACAAACACAAAGCTGTATCTGCTTAAACCTTTTTGTTCACACGCCCTGCTGATTGGAGATTTGAGCTCTCTTTTCGAAAAATCTCTGTTAATACAAATGCACAATATGTACTATGGGGTTCCAAAACTGAGGTTAGCTTGCCTCCTTTAGACGAAATTTATCAATAATAGAATACCTTTAAATAAAAAGTAAAGTTTTAAAATACATATGAATAAATATTTGTACAACATTTTGTAATCTGTGATACATTATATAATATGGTCTTGTGACACGAAATCCACGTCCTGCTCGCGAACACGATCTTGAGACACGGTCTCGCGACATGGTCTCGCGACACGGTCTCATAACATGATCTCGCGACACAATCTCGCGACGTGGTCTTGCAGCTCGGCGATCTCACAACACGAAATCGCCACGTCCAAGGTTAGATATAGCTCACGAAATCACCATGTCCTAGGTTGGAATTAGTCTCGCGAAACACCATGTCCCAAGTTAGACAATGATTTTTGAAACTAAATAAATATGACACTCATTCGCTTAATTAACCTCATTGTTCATCTATTGTTATGGCTGAAAATACTTCTCCTCGCACCCCCTCCCCTGATCCACATCCTAAGCCAGGCTGATATATCAATCGACTTGCTCATGAAATGTTTTGAGCATGGAAAAGTCATCACAACAGTTAACACATGATTATGGTTATTCAAATCAAAACATGCATTGAATGATTGCTCATTATAAAGAATATAGAGCAGCAACAAGATCACATATCAGTGCTAGATGACATGGCTCTAAACTAACAGTTCAGTAACAAGCAATCTTGGAACAAATAATTCTCAATATTCAGTAAGTTATTTATTTATATATATACTATATTTCCTCAGGTACTGCTTGAATGTACTGTTGATGTATTCATGTCTGTTATCTGAGCATATAGTATATATTCTACATCTTGTTTCATTCTCTACAATCACTTTGAACTCTTTAAATTTTTCCAAGACTTTATTCTTTATTAATAAGAAGTATATATATACTTTACATATATAATTATCAATAAATATGATGAAATATTTCTTTCCACCATAGGAAGTAATATATATCAGACTATATATATCTGTATAGATTAAATTAAGTATGTCAGATATGTGTTTTATCTATTCTTTAAATAGATACTAAGATGCTTTATTTGTTATATAATTCTTATAGAAGTTATCATCAGGATATATTATCAGTAATTCTCATATAGATCTGTTTCTGATTATTCTTTTTAGACTTAATTTGCCTATATGTTTCAAGCATTAATGCTATGTATTAGATATATTAGGCATAGTTATCATATACGTATATATATATAGATTTTCATATCACTCAGTATATCATTAATTATGTAAAGATTGTCTCATTTTGATACCATTATAATCTCCTTATTATTCTTCAAACTGTATACTATTGCTTCTATTTTTTTTTTTTTTTTTTTTTTTTTTTTTTTTTATTTTTTTTTTTTTTTTTTTTTTTTTTAATAGACTCAATGTCTTGTAGATTTTATTGAAAGAGAACCTAGACTATATAGGCCAAAACCCTCTCTTACTATCTACTAGACATTATCTCCCTATGAACCTAGACTACTAAATTGTCCTGCAGTCTTACTATTTCCACTATATATATATATCAGATATACCAACTCTTACTATATAGACTAAACTTGTCTATTTGTCAGGGCTAGATCATTATGACTATATATGAGAGCACACCTATATGTTGAATTTAGTAATACTGGAACTAAATAAGAAATAGTCTTTCAAACTCTAAACAAAGGTCCAAGGTAAAGAAAAACCCCTCAACTAATCAACAGAAGATAGAATAGATTCAAAGCAAGTAAGTAAAGAACTTATATATAGAACTCTCTCAAAAAGACTGATACATAGGCTAAGATCTGAAAAAGTCCCACTCTCACTCTTCAAGTCTATAAGTCTTGATTATATTACTATATTAGCTCCCAGTTTAAGTTGGATATAGCTAAGATGCTGGCTCCTATACCACTCTACCTCCTATCAGCTAATTAAAAGGTCCTACTAAAATAATATCTGCACCAACCTCAATGACTGCCCCCAGTCTAGCACTCTACTGATTTACTATTATTGTCCTTTCTCTTATCTATAATGGCCATCTCTCCTCCCAACCCAACTTCATCTAAAAAGTAGTTACCTATACTAGAATTATACTCACCAGAAAGCTTATTAAAGCTCAGAGAGCCCCATCATAAATACTGGAGATCTGCAGATAATCTACACTAGCACTTGATGTCCAAGGTTAGCCAACTTTATATATAGTCTATGATATATCAGATGATATCTTGTTGATGATAGTAAAAGGAAAAAAGTATTATATCAAAACAGGTACATCCTACATATAGCTAAAGATATTAGAAACTATGAAAAAGTAGAGAAGATACTGATCTAATACTGATAAAGAGGTAACTTATTACTATTATCTCTCTCTCACTATGTCTTTATAAATATAGTAAACCAATCTGAGGTAGAAAGAGTAATAGTAGGGGAAAAGAGACTTAGAAGATTACTTATCAAACCTTGTAACTAGTAAGATAGTAGAAAAAGGGATCTGCTATTACTTCTATTAGATGTATATATATTTCTTTATTACTATAGACCATTATTTTTCTGATTAAAAAGAGATTCTTTTCTATCTTCAGAGTATATAGTATATTCTGAAAAGTATTAGTGAGCTCTACAATATTTCTATAGAGATACGTATATACTGATATTTCCTCTTTCTTAAGTATATATAATATTATTATTATCTAATTTAATTGGTACTAGATACTTAAAGAACTTGTAGATAGAGAACTATTCTTAGTAAACTATTATATATTATAAGATACTTGAATCCATAAGCTATATATTATTATTGTTAGCTATATTGATACATACTTTACTTATATTGACATCATTGCCTTTTACTGACTCAAAAGTATATAACTTAGATATAGATATAGATATTTCTTCTTCAAATACTCAGCATATATTACTTATATATAGAATATATCTCTATTCTGATTTTCATTAGTTTTGGTAGTATTTGCATTATGTTACTCTTTACTATCATATTTCTTTCTACTGCTCTCATATTGTCAATACTGACTTCTATACTTATTTTTATCATTTTTCTTATCTTTACAATAATAGTCATTTTGTATATATCTATACTTATTATTATAATAGTAGTTTCTATTGAACTTAGTAGACTTATATTTCTGATCTTATTGATATTTCTTACCTCATTCACATGAACTATAGAATGCTTTTTCATTATTATTATTGCTACCATTTCCTTGATACATCTCTTTATTAACTTATTATTATATTGATATAGTCTGTAAGTTTTTTGCTCTTATATATGGCTATTACTATGATATTGTATATCTTGGAGAGATCTCTTATAAAAGCCAGAATCTTATCTTTATCACTGATATACTTTACTAGTATACTTAGAGAATCTATCTAATTTATTAAATTATCAATATAATTGATATATTTATAGATATTCTTCTTGAATTTTATTTATAGATTGAATAATTGAGATTTTAAGTAAAATTAAATTTAATGAGAATACTTATATAATAATTATATAGAGTCTCTTTTTTTTTTTTTTT
>RBNI01007645.1:0-10112 GCA_003990745.1 Jimgerdemannia flammicorona | reverse complement strand
AAGGAATAGAGTATCTGTGAGGCTTAGGGGGAGACCTGTGGCTAGAAGCATGGCAGAGGGTGGGGATCAGCAAGGAGTGGGACTGGAATGGTCTTTGGCCTTGGGGTGAGTGGGTGATGCAATGGCTTCCCCCTGAGTTCTGGGTGGTATGGTGGCAGTTTCTTAGGAGAAATGTAATGTTGAACTATTGGTTGGGACACTTGGTGGCAGATGGCACATTTGAGTGCAAGGAATATCTGGATGTTGGACAGGAAGGGGGAGTACTACAAACACCTGAACATTGGCTTGAGGAGTGTGATGTTCTGAGGGAGTTTTAGCATCTTGTTGCAGAACAGTTAGGAATGCAGGCCCTGAAGGGAGAGGATGGGGGGAGATGGGGGGAGCTTCGGCATAGGTTAGTGGGAGGGGTTGGGAATGAATGGTTGACTCTGGGATGGGCTTTGGCAATTTGGGTGGGACTGGCTGGACATTGATTACATGTGTTCGAGGAGGGCCAGCAGGTTGAGGTTAGGGTGAGGGTGAGGGTGGTATGCTGAGAATGGCTATTACTGGACATTTTGAATGGATGGTGGTGAGGGTGGAGACTGGGTGGGGGGAGCCGCAGGGGTCTGGTGAATTGTATTTGCCAGAAAAGTGGTGGGAGAATTCAAGTGATGGGTGACCAGGTTATCCTTTGGCAGAGAGGGATGGCGGGTAGTGAGAGGGATCTGAGGGATATTGGCTGAGGGGGTGTGGTCGGTTTTGTATTATTATTATAGAGTGCAGTAATAAAGGAAAGTCCAAGTGACTATAAAAAAAAAAAAAAAAAAAAAGATCAAGAGTAAGTACCCCTTATACAGAGAGTGTGGGAGGTTTGTTTCTCTCCCTGGAGCATAACTGGTGACTTGCTCTCTCTGGTGGCCCTAGAGGAGAGCTGAAAGATGCACTATAGGGAATTCTGGTGAAGAGTGATTGATGTTGCTTATTGAATTATAATCAGATGGCAGAGTGATGAGGGGGAGAAAGTCTGGAGACTTCAGATGTTAAGGTAGAATCATCTTCTGTTAGGAGGTATGCTGGTGGATGATTTTTGTTTGAAGGATGACTTGGAGTATCTGCAGAAGCATAGAAGAGATTTGTGGCCTGAGACCTGGTAGGGGGTAGGAATCAGTAAGGAGTGAGACTAGAACAGTATTTGGTCTTAGAGTAAGTAGATAGTGAGGAGGCTTTTCCCCAAGTTTTGAGTAGTATAGTAGAGGCTCTTGTAGTGTAATGTGATGCTGAATTATAGGTCAGAACATTTGGTAAAAGAGAGTGCCTTGGAGTGTAAGGAGTGCTTTAATATTGAGCAAGATAGTAGAGTAGTATAGATATCTAAGTATTGGCTGAGAGAGTGCAAGGTTATAGAAGACTTTTGGAGGGCAATGGAGGATTAGCTAAGGGTACAACCTTTTGGAGAGATGGAGGGTGGGAGGTGGGATGATCTCTGGAGGAGGCTGGTGAGAGGGGTGGGGGATAAGTGGTTTACTATTGGGTAAGTTCTGGCTATTAGAGTTAGGCATACTGGATATTGGCATTATATATTTGAGGATAGTTAGTATTTGGTACTTAGGGTACAAATTGCAAAGTAGAAATAGTTATTACTGAACACTCTGAATGGTTGGTGGTGGGGGTGGAAACCTGGAGAGAGACTCCATAAGAGACTTGTGGAGTATATTTGCCAGAAGAGTAGGAGGAGAGTTGGGATCACTGGGGGGTTAGTGACTCTCCAGAGAGGTAGGATAGAGGGGGAGAGAGGAGAAGGTTCCTTGTGAGATTGGGTGAAGGGTATATTTATACTTCTGTATTAGTATATCATAAATTGGAGAGTAATAAAGTATAAGTCCCAAGTAACTAAAAAAAAAAAAAAAAAAAAGTGATTAGTCTAAATCTCTGTACTAGTGACTGATCTTGTTCTGATATTTATAGTTCTTGGCATACTGGATCACTAGAAGTAACTAGTTGGAATATTTCTAAATCTGTAGTTTCTTATTAATAATTATTAGATTAATACTCTTCTTGGTCTTCTTTGTAGGTACTATCTTGGTATATTTAGGTGTTATGGTACTGACTTGGTTCTTCAAAGAGGATTTCTAATTCTGGTTAGATAGCTGATCCTACTTCTTATTCTGAAGTCTATGAGTGAGTCCAGCTATTCTTGTTCTATTATAGAGTTTATATAGTAGATTTCTACTCTATAGTAAAGTGATATATAGATTGAAGTAATATAATTTTGATCTGATTCAACCTACACTTCAGCTACTATTCATGCTTTAGAATTAGTAATATAGTTTAAGAATTTCTGGTTAATTATGATAATTGATTCTGAGACTCTTATATATATATTTAGTGTGACTTTGAACAAGTATGTTGAATCTAGTAGCTGCAGATATTTCTAAGATCAGGGTGGTAGTTTTGAAATACCTTATATAGATTCTGATAGATTTGGTCTACAGCTATTGATTGAGATCTTAATTAATATTTTCCTAGTTCTATCTAGTCCTAATGGCCATAGCAAGATGAGTTCTAATTTGTGGGTCAATTCTTGAATTATCTATGATTAGTTCTGAATATTCTTCTAAGATTTGGTCTAGATTCAACTTACAGAAGAGTCTTAATACTATCTTAGTTTGAAATTCTACTGCTACTAAGTTGTAATAATACTTATTTTAATTTCTCTTATTGTAATAACTCTTATTTCTAAACCTTTCTTATCCTTTAGATAATTAGAGAAATAAGGTATTACTTAGAGACTTAGTATATAATATATATCAAGAAGCCTTTAGTATAAGAAAGCACTTACTTGAAAGTAATTATAGTGGCAGTATCCTTCAGAGAACTACAGTTATAAGAGACTTATTATTTGCTGTACACAGACTGAATTTGTCTTGGAATTCAGGTTCAATAAGGGGTTTACTTAAGTCTTTATAATTTATATACTAGTCTCAGTTCTGGCAGAAGTTAGCTAGGCTTCTGAAGTTTAGTCAGAAACACTAGAGTCACTTAGGTATCATTACTAAGGCTTAGAAAAATATATATATATAGAGAAGAAACTTGATTCTTATATCAAGAACTGAACTAAAACTCCCTTTATTTTAGAAGGAAACTGGGGGGTATTTATACAAGTTGGTTCATGATTTCTGACTAAGTATGAGTGACTAATTTGGTAACTATAAATAAGGTTTGTAATTACAATCTTTGTCAGGTAGTTTGTAATCAGGAATACTTATAATCAGGACCTTTGTGGTTAGGCAATGATCAGTTGCTGTGGTACTTTTGCTGTAGTACTAATTGCTGAGAATAAGCTAAATATTATTTATTATATTATTTATATCATTTGTATCTTGTTTATTATATTTATTACATTTGCTATATATTATACTTAATTGTGACATCATCACCAGACCACATGATTGCTTATCATATCTCATCTATTTATTCTATTACATCCTTCTCCCCTTAAAAGTCAATGTCTATATTAATTCAAAAATTGAGAACTAGGGGAGAGGTGGGTGGAGAATTCTCCTTCTTGTCTAACTCATTATTACTATCTCCACTAGTAGTTGAGAGAATAGTTACTGATGGCTCAATATTAAGAATGAAGAAGTTAATGAGGTCTGCAAATAGTTCTTAAACTAGTATAGATAGTGGGATAGAGGTTTTCTATCTAATACAGTTGGGGCCATTTAGGTAGAGTTCTTACTTGTTATATCTAGGAATATCTATTCAGATTGGAGGCTCTTCAAAAAGGTCAGAAAGGCCTTAGAGCTATTGGTCAGAGTTGTCATTCAGAAGGGAGCTTCAGTGGGGTTGATAGTCAGTAGACTTGAGAGTAATCCAGAATTTGACTTCTTAGGTAACCTTGATCTCTAGTTCATCAACCTTGGGGAAGGAGAGGTTCTAGAAATCCTTCAGTTATATATAGTTGAGATTGGGGATTACAAAAGGTATATAGTGCATTTAGTAGACCTTCTTGGCTAGTCTTTGCTTATGTCTATCTAGGTTGGTCTAGTCTGTAATCTGGTCAACAGGTAGGTCTAGGTCTAGTGTATATTAAAGAAGTTGATGGTCAATTTTGTACTCATACCAGATTTCTAGGTAGCTAGTAGTAAGGTAGGTCCTTTCTATAACTTTATAGTAGTTGAGGATATAATATTCTAGGTCCTGACTAGTGAGGTTAAGGACCTTAGAGTAGCAGTTCCTTCCTTAGATAGTAATCTGAATATGTCCAAAGAGATGCTCAATCTGACTTAGGAGGGGATGGCTATAGTAAGCTATTTGATGGTAGATAGTAGGCATTCTTATATTATTTTTTCTTTAAGAAAGGAGAGGGGGATGGAGGTTGTAGTGTGTTCCTGCCCTGGGTATTTATACTTGTTCATCTATCTTGTGTGACTTCATTTCAATTACATTTCTAGAGGAATGTGTAATCTGTTACTATAAGTGGAGCATATGTTAATTATATAAGGAAATACTGATTTCAAAGGTATTATCACATTGCAGTTGTGGTTACACAGAGTTGACAGATCTTGCTCTTCTTTTTTTTTAACTTGTTGGTACATTTGTGAGGACTGGCCATCCTTGTCTAGAGTGAGGGCTCTCATTATTGTGGCTGGGGGTTCAAATCTCTTGAAAATAGTATTTTTTATAATCTAAGGCAATTTCTAGTAATAATATCTGTCACATAAATGGGTTTGAGATTGGTTCTGACATTGTTGACTTTCTTGAGTTTTATATGAAGCATCTGTTATTCTCTAATAGAGATGATACAGATGGTATGAATGGAGTTATTCAAATATATTTTACTAAATCTTATAGAGTTAGTTTGGAGAAGTTCTTTATCTAAATACCCTCTTATTGATTAATTATAGTATTTCTTTTCCTATAATGTTCAGTATTGTATATTCCAGATAAATATATGTTAACTTCTTCATTTGCTATGTGCTTTAAGTTTTAGAGCTGCAGTTCCTTTCTCTACTAGAGAGTGAGTATTTCTATATAGTCCTGAAGAGCTTTACATACATTCTCCAGTTCTTCTTCTTTTTCCCAGGTGGCATCATAGGTGGGGTACCCATCTCCAGACCATAACTCCTCCCCACATGCTGCCAGCTAAATGCCCCAGGTCTACCTGACCCAGCACACTCATCAGAACTCTTGCTCAATGACATATTACTAGTACTTTTTCTCTGAATTGTGTTGAAAAGTGTTGCCTGAAGTTTGTATAATGCGAATTGTACCAGAGAAAGGATGTGATAATGCTATACTATATCAGAAATCAGATTCAGGTACTGCAATCAAATGTCTATCTCCTGATTATACTTTCTAATTCAGATTAATTATTACAATATACTAATTTGATTAACTAATACTTTAACTATTTCACATATATAACTTTATATTTTGTCTACATGCAAAACACAAAGTCACAATGTTTATCTGAATCCAAAGTCATTTGTTTGTGGTTGGGACCAAAACACCACTCACTGTGGGTTAGATGATGAGCTTATGCTGCGGTTTGTGTTCATGCCGCTCGTTCGTGACGTCATCGCGAGGTGACGTGATCGCTGTTCGTTCGTGTCTTAATGTATCTTACTAGGATACAGATAATGCGAAAAGCTTCTCTTCGTGAATAGATGTGATGTATATTGCTGATAAATTCAACATTTGGCACATCTTGAGGTCCTGCCTACACTTGGAACAGCATGCACAATCACCTTCTAGAACTTCATAATAAATTGATAATATCTCACACTATACCATCTAATTGCAAAATGGATTACATGGCAGCCAATCGAACCTCCATTTTATGAATTGCTTGCCTCTTCGCAAAGTTTTTATTGCCCGCAGTCAAGTCTCGAGCGGCATTACCGTTTAATATCGTCGAAGTGAATATACTTCATTAAAACCAATGAAAATGACGCGAGAAATATGTGAAAATTCTATCAGGCATAACTGTAAAAACTTGACTTAATGATTAGACCAGAATAATACATAACACTAAAGACCAAGCGGTCACATCATTGTTGTACATCCTTCTCTAAACTGACAATAGACTCTGACAACATGTCTATGATTTGAAGACTTGCAAGATATGCTGTGCCACCGACCTTGCTCGATTACACATCGTCACTGAGTTTAAACGCTGATGCTTAAACTATGACATAAAACTTGTGAGAGAATTATATAGAGCCACCATTATGAGATAATGTTTTCGCCGATAGGACGTTGGCCATGTAAGTTGGCGATATTGCAGTTTATTGTTAGTAAAGAAAATGGTAGCAGAGGCGAAATTGTTATACATATATATACCTTCGAGATCCAGCAAGTTCGGACCGTCCTCTGCATCTGAGATGCGTCCAATGCGCGTGTTCCCCCGCTGCCGAATACGTTCCCTAAAGAATGTATGAGCAACCACGCACAAATATTAAGCTGGAACCCAACACTCAGATGCAAACAACAGTTTCACAGGTTCCGCATACCTTTGAGTTCCAACGTAATTAGGGTCATGTTCTGCTGCAGAGACTCGGCCATTGCGCATGCTCCTTCATCACCGATTTTATTGTCTAAAGATGAAGAGGAGATGGTTAAGCTAATCGCACAGGTCGCGAACTGGAGATCATCATATGGTTGGAAAAGGTTCACAGGTCTAACGTACGATCGAGATATAGCTTGCTCAGGGCCTTGTTCTGCTTGAGAGACTCGGCCAGGGCACGTGCTCCTTTATCGCCGATGTTATTGTCTAAAGATGAAGAGGAAATGGATATGAAAATTCGTACAGGTCGCGAGCTGGTAACCATCACGTAGTTGCAAACGATTCAATAGTTCCAACATACAATCGAGATATAGCTTGATCAGGGCCTTGTTCTGCTTGAGAGACTCGGCCAATGCACGTGCTCCTTCATCGCCGATGATGTTGTCTGAAGGTGAACAAGGAATGAATTAGTAACCATCATGCAACTGCAAACAAATGTTCACAGTTCCAACAAACCTCGAAGATTCAGCGTGCCCAGGTTCGTGTTCAGCTTGAGATACTGGGCTAATGCACAGGCTCCCTCGTCGGCGATGAAGTTGTCTGAAGATGAACAAGGAATGAATGAGTCAGTAAACATGCTCAAGTCATGCACGAGCAGGAACCATCATACTGCTCATAGTTCCGATACACCTTGGAGATCCAGCGTGCTTAGGGTTGTGTTTTGCTTGAGACACTTGGCCAGTGCGCCTGCTCCCTTAGCACCTAACTTGTTCCCTAAAGATAAATCAACAACAGGGACAGGTAGTGAGCTGGAACCTGTCACCAGCTGCAAAAAACAGTTCACAAAGATATAACATACGATTAAGATTTAGCTCGATCAGCGTCGTGTTTTGCGTGAGAGACTCGGCCAGTGCGCGTAATCCCTCAACGCCTAACTTGTTCCCTAATAATGAATAGAGAATAGATAAGCGAACGTGGAGTTGTAGTGAGCTGAAAGTCATTAAGCATCTGCAAACAATAGTTCATAGTTCCAATATACCTTTGAGATTTAACGTGTTCAGGGTAGTATTCCGCTCGAGAAGCTTGGCCAATGCGCGTACTTTCTCACCATCGATGTTTTCGTCTAAAGATGAGCGGGAGATGTATGAGCAAATACCCACAGGTCGTGAGCCAGAAACCACTGCATACTTGCAAACAACAGTTCTCACTGTTTCAACATACACTCGAAATTCAGGTGCTTGGGCGCTGGGCGTTTACCTAAATATGAATGAGATGGATAAGCAAATACGGCTAGGCTGAGGGCCGCAAAACATCGGGTCGTTGTAAACAGGCCTCACTATTCCAACATACTCTCGAGATTCAACGCACTCGGATGCTTGAGAAGGTCGGACAGAGGGCGTGCACCCTCGGTCCTTAATTTGTTCCCTAGAGATAAACAGAGGATAGATGGCGCAAAAATATGGACAGGTCGTCAGCTGGAACGCAACACGCAGCTGCAAACAATAGTTCATATAGTTCACACAGTTCTAACATACGATTGAGATTTAGGATCATGCTCTGCTTGAGAGAACGTACTTTGTCGGTGCTAACGATGTTGTCTGAAGATGAGCAGGAGATGGATGAACAAACACGCACAGATTGTAAGCTGGAACCCGTCATGCAGCTGCAACCAACAGTGTACATATACATTTGAGTTCCATTGTGATTAGGGTCGTATTTTGGTTGAGGGACACTACCAGTGCGCTTGCTCCCTCGTCGCCGATTATGTTCCCTAAAGATGAACAAGGGATGATCAACACGCAACGTTGTAAGCTGAAATCGATGATCAACACGCAACGTTATGAGCTGAAATCGATGATCAACACACAACATTGTGAGCTGAAATCCCTCACGAATTGCAAAAAACTGTACAAACTCCGATATACATTTGAGATCCAACGTTGTCAGGGTCGTGTTCTCGTTGAGAGAATCGGCCAGTGCGCGTGCTCCCTCACAGCCGATATTGTTCCCTAAGATGAATAGAGAATAGCAAGTATATACGTATAGGTCGTGAGCTGGAACCTACTACGCAGCTGCAAAACGATTGTTCTACAATTCTCACATACCTTTAAGATCCAGCGTAGTCAGAGCCATGTTTTGCTTGAGAGATTCGGTAATAACGTTTGCTCCCCCGTCGCCGATCATGTTCCCTATAGAAGAAGAGGGTGGAGGAAATACGCACCGGAGGCCATCACAATTGCAAACAATAGTAAAACTTACATCCGAGATTCAACATGGTCAGGGTCGTGTTCTTCTTAAGATACTCGGCTAATACGCGTGCTCCCTTGGCGTCGATGATGTTATCTGAAGATGAGCAAACACGTAAAGGTCGTGGGCTGAAACCAATCACGCAGCCGAGATCCAGCGTGGTCAGCATCGTGTTCTGCCTGAGATACTCCGAAAGTGAGTGTGCTCCAACGTCGCCTGTAATGTTCGCTAGAGATGAATAGGAGATGGATAAGTAAACACGCATAAAACGCACGCTGGAAACCTTCACGTAGTTGCAAACGTTCGTACTGCTCTTACATTCAAGATTCAGGGTGGTCAGGGTTCCTAAAGATGAATAGGAATGAAGGAACAAATCATGAGCTGAAGCCCGCGCGCAGCTGCAACTATATTCTTAAAAGGTCGAAAATATAGATCAAAGGAGAAAAGATATCGCAAATAATCCACATACCCAACTCTATGGCTTCAACCGATTGCATAGCATCCATCGAGCGATTCGGTTGTCAAATTATGTCACTCTAAGAGGTTGAGTTTCAATTTGAAAACCTGTCTAATTTAGTTTGTTAGATTCACCTTATCTAGGGGAATCTAGCACAACAAAGATCTTCAAATTTGGACATATTTTAGTTGAGTTATTGCATTTCTTAATTTTTTAATTAACTCCAATTTGATTTAACTCCTCTTATATCTTTGGATAATATAGGTAATAAGATATTACTTAGAGACTTAACACCACTCATATTACACACACTTTTACAACACACTTTCAAGCATTTATTAGAGAAAGGTACTAAGGTAATGGCAACCAACAAGCAAGCTGACATGCATACTAGGTCAGGTAAATATGAAGCCTTTAACTGGTAATATGTTAGATATGGGTATAGATTAGAGATAGGGTCATTCAGTGGTCTGAGTGGGCAGGGCAGTTCAGATAATAGTAGCAGTACTGAGGGAAGAGCAGGAGAGCAGAAGGAGAGGAGTTTTATAGATATATTGAAGAATCATCCATCGCCTTTCTCCGGTAACATTCAGGTTACACAACCCTTTGGTAACACTTTCGACACAGTTTTTGGAGAAAAACTACTAGTATCATGGCGACCAACGAGTATCCAGAGGTGCATACTGGGCAGGGTGGCCCTGGAGCGTTTAATTGGCAGCAAGTGGGGAGAAGCCCCAGCTTGGGGGGAAGTATGAGGGGCCTGCTGGCGGGGGGCCGCAGTGGAAGAGGGGGTGGAGCTGGAGGTCAAGGGTCTGGCAGGGTGAGCTTTACAGAGAAGGTGAAGGGGGGTTGGCAGGGAGCTGGACTGGAGAGCTGGCTGAGAGGGGGGAAGGTACCGGTGGCAGCTTCCAGGCAGCA
>RBNI01007644.1:0-10114 GCA_003990745.1 Jimgerdemannia flammicorona | reverse complement strand
CCTTCAGTTTCAAAAGACCAAGCAAAGAGGCGGCGCATTACCAAATCGACTTCAAGCAGATCAAAAGAAGTGTGGCTTCTCTTAGCCGGCGGCTGGTTTAAAATGTCTGTAGTTTGTCGCTTCGCCATGTTCTTGGTAGTTAACAACGTTGTTTTCGTTGAAAAAAATCTGGCGACGTCATCCAAGCCACACCACTGTTGCCTTTGCAAACTGTTTTTGATCAAATCAAGTGTGAAATTCGAAATGCAGCAGTTGATCGAAGAATTGAAGGATGCGACCCCGCCCACTCCACGCAAGAATAGATTATAAGAGATGAACAGCCCATAATATATGATTGCTCCTATGTAAAAATATATATGAAACTACTTTACATTAAGTCCACTATGGAGCCCAAAAATTACAGTACCATCAGAAGCATTTTGAAACAAGAGCAAGGTGAGAAAATTGCCCCCTATGTTTTCAAAGTATCCAACACCAAAACTATTCAAGAATACTTGGATAAAGAGAGAATTACCTATGAAATTTATCAGCAAGTATATGTCAATTCTATTGATTCTAATAGAAGTATAAATACAACTTATCAAGAAAACATTTCTGGACAAAGCTAATAAGAATTAAATCCTAGAAAGTGAGAATTACCAGAAACTGTACAAGAACTGAGAAAAAAATGAAAATATAAAGAGTAAAGGTATAGGGATAGTTCTATGTATTCTTCAATATGCTATGTAAAAGAAATTTTACAAAATCAGACAAACTGTACATAATATATATATATATAGTAGATGATATAATTATGAATAAATATGAAAAAGCTCTCTATTTTCTGAAAGTCAGATGTGATTGCAGTTGCTCAACTAAGATACCCAAAGAAAAATTTGCTGAATTGTGAGAAAACTTTCAAGTGCTAATAAAATCTGAACAAGATATTTTCTTAATGACCCAACTTAGATCTATAGATGGAGAAGTGACAAGTATTAGTCAGTATCTTAAGAACAAGACTCAGGTCAATAAGAGAACTGTTTACTATTGAAATCATAGCACTCTGATTTGCCAAAAAACTTATCTCAATATACTTGATATTGGCTATAATTATTTTGAAAACATGTGGGTCCATGGTAATATAAAAAGAATGCTATAGTGAAAAACCAGGATGGTATCGATATTGATGTTACTACTGCTGTCAAGAATTTTTTGCTAAATTATGCCAAAGTTCATAGCTTACCTAGCCTAGTAAGAAATGTTAATTGAGTTATCTTATCAATTATCTTTCTACTAGCAGAAATGAGCTACAGGTCTGTTCACTGGGATTTTTTAGCTGGCCTGGAGGATAATAGTAAATTGTGTAATCTTAAGTATAATGTATTCTACAAATTATAGTGCCAGTTGACCCTATATATTCAAATCATGAGTCTGAGGACTAATTTATACAATACTTGCCAGCATTTGCAAAATGACTTATAGTTCAAAGCTCATAAAGAGGAAGAGGCCCAAGACTTGTTAAAGAAATATAAAGAACATTTAGCCAAAGTCAAGTTAGAATGAAATTATTATAACAGAAATACTAAGTTGGCAGAAGAATAAAGAAAACTTGTCAATTAACATTTACTGACAAATGCTAAGACTCAATATTGTGGCATTGATGCTACTGCTCATTATAGTTACAACTAAGCTCAAAATGTCTACATACCTTATTCAGATCAACAGATTGGCAAAGTATATTATCTTAGTACTTGTAAGATACATTTGTTTGGTATCCAGAATGAAGTAGTACGAGAACAAATAAATTATGTACTAGATGAGAATAAACTTCTTGAAAAGGGTCCAAATGGTATGCTTAGCCTAGTCTTTAATGAAATTAAACAATTGAATAAATGTGAGAAGTACTTGAAGGTTACCTATGATAATATAAGAGGGCAAAATAAAAATAATACCACTCTTTAATTTTACCTATACTTGGTAATTTGTGGATATTATGAAAGTATTGAATTAAACTTCATAGTTCCCAGCCATACTAAATTCAAATGTGATGGTAGCTTCAGGCTGATCAAAAGGCTTTATCACAAGACTATAGTAAACTATATAAATTATATTGTTGACATGGTAAAAAGGTCTAGCATCACTGGACTAAATAAAGCTCAGCATTATAATGGTAGTAAAGGATTTCAATATTATGATATCATAAGTGGCCTAGAAATTTACTTTAAAAAATTACCTGGTCTACAAAAGTTTCAACATTTTCTTTTTACTAGTACTAATCTCAGAGTGATCAAAGCTCAAAAAGTCGCAAGTGGTCCTTTCCAGGAATTCAAGTTATTGAAGGTTAAATAATCAGAGGCTCTAAATATCTTTCTCTGGTACCATTCAGGTTAGAAAGTACTTACAACATCATTTTTGGAGAAAAGAAACTAATAATATGGCGACTGACAGGCAATCTGAGGTGTATACTGGGTAGGGTGGCCCAAGTGTTTTTGATTAGCAGCAGGTGGGGAGAGACCCAGGCCTGGGGGGAGGGTATGAGGGGGCTGCTGGCAGATAGACATAGAAGGGGTAGAGGTAGTTGTAGAGATCAAGAGTCTGGGAGGACAAGCTTTGCAGAGATAGTAAAGGAGAGATAGCAGACATCAGGGCTGGAGGGCTGGCTAAGAAAGGGCAAGGAGACCAAGAAGATGGCAGTGCATAGAGGAGTAGCCCTTAGAAGGGGGGGCAGTGGAGCTGGGAGAGTAGCAGCTGGGGGGAGTATGACTGCTGATGATGACGAGACTGCCAATCTGGAAAAAAATCCAGATGTGATGGCTAATGGCGAGGCTGAGTGATTGAGGCTTAGAAGCCAAGGGGATTTGGCAGATGACATGACAGGTCTGGCGGTGACCCCATTACTCAAAAAATCGATCTCGGCATTTACAGTTATACTGTGCTTCCAGGACTTAGCAGTGATGGCGAAAATGGTGCTGGGGCTTATTACTAAGCAAGTGATAGGAGCCATGTCAGTGAAGTTTTTGAAGGGACTGGAGAGAGTGGAGGTGGGTTTTGAGGAGGCTGAGCCACTGGAGGAGGTGCTGAAGGTTGAATTGATAGTTGGAGAGGTGTGTGTCCTAATGGTGCACTGCCTGAAGTGAGATCCCAGGGTGGTCCAACTGCTAGTAAAAGGAGTGCCCATGGTGATAGCAGTGGAGACGAGAAGGAGAGTTGAGAAGTTATGGCAGAATATGGAGAGGTGGTGGACATCAGATTCAGGGTCTGGGAAGGGACCTCACTCAGGACTGGTGACATAGATGTGAGGATTTGGCTAGCTGGAAAAGAAGCTACCAGGAAGATGAGGGACTGGCCTTTAGTGATGGTCTGGAGAGCAATCTTGTACAAGATAACAAGGGTGAAGAGAAGTGAGGAGGAGGAGGAGGATTTATTGGAAGCACTAGAAGAGTTAAGTAGTGCTGTAAAGTGGCAAGTGAAGGCTTGGAAGGCTTTTGTAGAGTCGACACACTTGGAGGTAGTGGATAGAAAGTGGATTCGAGTGGACAAGGAGCAGTGGAAAAGAGCTCAGGGGTGTAAGAGATAGAAAGAGCTGCTGGCTAAGCTGGAAGGTAGACCACTAGAGGATACGAGTAAGATGAAGGGCATGGGGGGGGGCCAAAGTGAGTGTCTGGGCTAGCAAGAGGGGTGAAAAGCCAGGAAGGAGACAGGGGAGGATAAAGAGGTGACCAGTAACAACTCATATGCTGATAGTATACTGGAGGTTTGAGAGGTGGACAGAGAGGACTCCCCTACTCCTACCTCTCTTATCAGGTGAGGCCCAGCTTCCCGAAACAGGATGGTGGAGGATGTGCCAATGTGGGGGGCCCAGAGAGTGAAATTTGGAGTTCTGGAGGTGGCAAACAGGGGACAAGTAGTGGCAGCTGAAGAGGAGGAACTGGTAGACATCCTGGAGGTATGAGATGAGTCTGCGAGCACTGGGGCTGACACCACAATGCTGGATGGAGAGAGGCCAGTGACTTCTGAAGAGAAGAAGGTGGGGAACCTACTTTGGATATGCTGGATGATGAATAACCTGGCAGTGGAAGAGTTGGGGAAGATGGACTTGAGAGTGATGAGTGATGAGCATTGGGCATAGATACTACAGGGGGATGGAGTGATGAAGGCATTGAAGGTAGAAATTCTTGCAGTATATCTGGAAGAAGAAAGGGTATGAGATAGATAAGGAGTAAGAGGCAGAGATAGCAGGGGAGAGGGCTGAGTACTGCTGGAACAAGTATCATAGATTGCAGCTCTGGCAGGAGGCCTGCCTAAAGTACCAGGAGGAGTTCGAGAAAAAGGCTAATAGGGAGATGAATGACCTGCTGGCTGGATTGGAGGCTCAGAGGACTGAAGAGGAGGTGACTACAGAACATAATCTGGACACAGTACAGAAGGAGATAAATATAGAGCAGTAGAGATCAATTAATAATATAACATATTTCATTATGAATAGTACAACCAATATTTTTTCTTTGAACATAAATAGGTTACAGGGCACTGCTAGATGTAGAAACATTTTTACTTGGCTGAAGGGATTGGAGACCAATCTCTTTCTCTTGCAGGATATCAGGTGTGAGGATGATTCTGATAGGATGGAATGGACAAAGAAATGGAGAGGTGTGGTGATTTGGAAGAGTAAGGTTGGGATTCTGGTTTGGAAAGGTAGAGGGGAGATAAGAGATATGAGGAGCTGGGGGGAGAGACTGGTCTGGGGGGAGTGGATTCATACAGGCTGGGAGCCAGTTATAGTTGGCTCCTGTTACTGTTCTACCATATGGGGTGAGCATGTAGATTGGGTGAAGGGTCTCCAGAAGAGTGGGATCCTTGCAGAGGCTGAGGTGGATATGTTTGGAGGAGATTTCAATATGGTTTGGGATATACTGATGGATAGAACAAATAGAAGATGGGGTGCTGAGAGTAGGAGTGGAGAGCTGGCAGTATGGGAGAAAGTAAAAAGACTAAGTGCACTAGTAGATGCTGGTAGGGAATGCTGGGGGGATAGGAGGGTCTATATACATTGGGCAGGGGGCCTGGGGACAAGGATTGACTGGATTCTGATGGCCAGTTGCTGGGGCCTAGATGTTTGGAAGTTGCTGGAGGTGGAATGGTGTCTATGGTCAGATTACTGGAGGCTTTTAGGATAGGGGTGCTTTGGGGGGAGTGGGGATGAGCCTAGACATTGGTGCCTAAATTCCTCTTTGTTAGATGATAAGACCTGATGGGATGAGTGGGTTAAGGACATTCAGCTGAGGGTGGAAGACTGGTAGCAGAAAGGTACCTCAGTTGGGTTCAGTGGATGAGGATGAAAGAGATGACCAAGATTTACTGGAGTGAGGCTGGCAAGGAGGCAGGGAAGCAGAGAAGGTAAAGAGTACATTGGGCTTCTACTAGATTAACTAGGCTCCTAGAGGAGTGGGTGAGGCTGGTGATGTTGGAGGGGGAAGAAGATTGGAGATTAATGAGGGCAAAGATGGAGGTTGGGAAACTACAACAGGTGCTGCAGGAAGAGAAAGAGGCAAGGGTACAAAGCTTGGTGGTACAGCTTTGTTGGCAGGATCTGGAGGAAGGAGAGAGGCCTTTCAAGTTTCTTATGAGGGCCCTTCAGGCAAGAAGAATATAGTAACAGTAGAAAGAGGTACTTGACTCTGATGGTGTACTAGTGTATAGTATACAGGACATTCTTGGATCATTGAAGGAGTGATGGAGTGGATTGTGGAGTGAGGAGGAGAGTGGGGCAGATGCTGTTGCCATTGATCGAACATTGGAGGATTGGTATCCACTATAAGTAGAGAGGCTAGGTGACTTGGTAATACTTGTACAGAAAGATGAGATCTGCCAGGTTCTTACTATGACAATACCAGGGACAGCATCTGGGGAGGATGGTCTGCCCTGGGACTTCTGGAAGTAAATGGTGGGAGTCCCAGGTGTGATGGGAGAGATGATAGTATTATGTGACTTTATCTTACAGACAGGGAGATGGGTGGGGGAGCAGGATCTTGGGCTAGTGATACTGCTTTATAAGAACAAAGGAAGGTGAGAGGATTGGAAGAACTGGTGGTCAATAATGTTACTAGATATAGACAGAAAGTTGGTGACTAAGATAGTGGTTGCAAGGCTACAGAAGGTGGCCTAGCAAGTCATGGGTGTTGAACAGAGGGGATTTGTAGGTGGTCAGCTCATTAGGGATGGCACAGCCTGGGTACATGGAGTTATTAAAGGAGTGAGGGCCTGTGGACTGGATGGGCATCTAGTCTTCTTGGACCAGGAGAAGGCTTATGACTGGGTGCGACGAGTCTGGCTGACAAAAGTATTGGATAGAACTGGGGTTCTATACCAATTCCGGTCAGCAATGATCAGCCTGCTGGAAGGGAGTAGGGCTGTACTCCTGTATAATGGACATAGAGGAGTAGCTTTCCCCCTAGGTAGGGGGGTACTCCAGGGGGACCCACTGTCCCCCATTTTATATGTTCTTTCCCTGGAACTCCTAATGGATAGAATTAGGCAGAGGATAGTGGGGCTCTCTGTTTTTGAAATTGGGTGGAAAGTTGGGGCCTTTGCAGATGACATAGTGGTTGGCTTGAGATCAATTGCTGATATTGAGAAGCTTAAGAAGACAGTGGAGTGATATGAGGAGAACTCTGGGGCTAAGCTTAATTAGCATAAGTGTGAGACAATAGTGCTAGGCAACAGCCTGGTAGGAGGAGAGGTTATAGGAACAATTGTCCCCACTGGTGAGACTATATGGTACTTGGGCATCTATTTGTCAATCTATGGATTGGTTCTACCTAGGCTTTGGTGGGAGTAGAGAATTGGAATCTGGGAGGAGGCCCTGTGGAGTTGGGGGGGAAGGCACTTTTCTCTGGCAGGACATGTCTTGATTTTGAATGTCTATTGGATGCCAAAGCTGTGGTATCTGGCTTATCATCTGGACTTCTCAGCCTGGGTGGTGAAGAGATTGATGAAGTTAGCAAAGGGATGGATCTGGGCTGGCAGACGGAGTCAGATTGGTTGGGAGACCTTGTCCTTACCAGTGGCAAGAGGTGGTCTTGGGCTGGTTGACTTTCCAAAATGGCTATACTGCTTGAGAGCATGGTGGCTAAAGAGAGCAGTGGAGTTGAGAGGAGGTGGTTGGGTTCCCCTGCTGCAGAAGATCTGAGAGAGGCAGTTATCACCAAGAGGCTCAACTCACAATCTCCTTTTATTGGTTGGACTTCAGAATACTGAATAATTGTGATATAAAGGATCCTGGTAGGGGATAGCAGAGGGGGTACATCACATTGGAATTCATTGGTAAAGGAATGAAGGAGAGGTAGCTTGAGACCTGGTGATGTGGAGATGGGATCGTATATTGCTGGGTAGCATTCCTTTAATTGAGTTTGACATTAGTGATGGAATGGAATGCCAAAGGAGACTAGGCCAGGATCTGTAGCCTAGCAGTTAGCAAGGAGTTGGAATTGGAGAAGAGTGGAACTGGCATGGTATTTGGACCTGGAGTGCCACAGTGAGAAAGTGGATGCCACCAAAGTACTGGGTGGTCTGGTGGTATATACTGAGGAGGAATGTAATGCTCAACTTCTGCTCAGGTCACCTTATCATAGGGAGTTGCTTCAACTGTGAGAAGTACCATAATGTAGGACAAGAAGGAGATTATATACAGATGCCAGAACATTGGCTAGGAGAGTATAAGGTGCTGGGGGACTTTTGGCAGGTCATTGAAGATCACTTGAAGGTAAGGTATAGGAGAGATGAAGTACAGGAGTGGTGGGAGAACTTGAGGGATCAATTGATAGGGGGGGTAGGAATGGAGTGGCTTATCTTAGGCTGAGCTTTGGCTATTTGGGTGAGGCTGGTCAGTCACTGGCTATTTGTTTTTGAGGATGAGAGGAGGCAGAGCTTAGGAGACCAGTTGTTGTGGTAGCATAGTCTTATGGAAGACACCTTGACAGACTGGTGGCTTGGTTGGGGGCTGCAGGGTGGTCGGAGGTACCACTTAGTAAAGAAAATCTGTAGATAGAGTGGGGGGAGAATTGGAGTAGTGGGTGAGAGAGTGATCTTTATTTGTAAGAAGATGGGGAGGGGCCCCCCTATGGGTATTGGGTAGTGGGTGGTGATACTGTTATACTTATTCATAGACTGGTAATAAAGACAGAGTCCAAGTGACTATAAAAAAAAAAAAAAAAAAAAAAAAAAAAAAAAAAAAAAAAAATCAGAGGCTCCAAAAGTCATAAGAAAAATGAAGGTCTTGTCATTTTCAGTACTAGTACCTCTTCCTATGGAATTGAAACACCAGGAATACCTCTATCACAATATTTTCCCCTTTGTCCAAGATGGATTTAAAAATATTATTTATTCCAAGCCAGCATAGAATATCATTGAGTAATAATTAACTTTTATTTCTTTTCTTTATTTTCTCTTTAACTAATAAGTAAATAGATATTCCAGCAATAATAGTAAAACCTATTCCTAATCCAATTCAAGGAGTTCAATTAAATTATTTTTCACTAGCTATTTGGGCTTCTAGTCTAGCTAATTCTTCTCTTTTGCTTTATAATTCTTGTTCTTCTTTGGGAGTTCGATTGGTAATCATTTTTAATTTTTCAATTTCACTGTATAATATTAATTAGGAAGTCTCTCTTTCTCTCTTTTTTTCTGTCTCTGAGTTATTTTTCTTTCATTCTGCCAGAGCTTCTTCCTTGTGTTTTGGATAATCTTTATCTTCTTTTCAGATAACATAATAAGTTTTCAGATCTCTTATTTTTTCAGCTATTCATTCATCTTCCATAGTATCTAAAAATTGGTCTCCTTTTGTAGATCTAAATTGTCTTTATCATTTTTATAATGTAAATCTAAAAAAAAGTAATACCAAAAATTCAGATGCAGAATAAGTTTGACTATAAGTTAAAGGAATTTCTGCTTCTTCCCTTTATAATTATACAGCTTTTTCATTAAGTTTGCATTTGATAGTAAAACTGCTGGCAAATGATGTAGATTTCATTTTTTGTGTAAGCTCTTGGCAGATTTCTCCAATTTGTTCTCAAGTTTCTTGATCCACAGTATTGATATCATTAGGTAAATGATTTTTTGGTAGAAATAGTTATATTTCCTATTTCAATGTATAATTTGGTAATAATTTTACTCTTTTCTATAATGATAATATTGTCATTTGTTACTTGAAAAAGTTTTTTTGCATCCTCAGCTACTTCTGAGATAAAACTTTTTTCTAACACACTTTTGATTCCTAAACTTCTATAATTCTTCTTATATTTAGAAACCACTTGCATATAAAAATGAGGTGGGTTTTGGATACCAATTGGCCCAATTGATATACTAACTCTATAGTCTGCTAGATATAAAGCCTTGTCAACTTTTTTACAACATCTCTAAGTACTGGCAAAATATCTGCTCATTCTTGCTTGGTTATTTCTTCAAAGGTGTCAGCATGACATTTGATATACAGTACTATATGACCTTTAGAGTTTTGTCTTAAAACTACTCCAGTAGTTACACTTTTCCCTAACTCAGAGACTTGAGATTTAAGCATTCCTTTTCTATGTATTTCTATTTTGTCACATATATGGCAAACTAATTCACTTCCTTCTGCACTTCAGGAATAAATATAACTGGGAGTATTGTTGTCTTTTCAAGTAAAGTGTTCATTTTGTTTACCTCTTGCAATTTTTTTATAACAATTACAGTATTGAGAGCATTTATATCCTCAACTATCTTCATAAGCACTAATATCTCAATCAAGCATTATTTTGCATTGCAGATAGAAAATGGTTATTCGATCTCATCTACCACTGCCATATTGTCTTATATTTCTATATCAAAAAGGTCACACAAATTTTTCTTTATTTTTATATTTTTGTAAGTCTTGATTAAAAATCTTTATTTTGTTTCTTTCTCAATCTTTATTAGTATTTTCATTTAACTCTTTTTGCATGAGAGTTTCAGCACATTCTTAATAATAAAATTCAGTATGTTCTCTATCTTCTTTATCTCATCAATTAATAGCCAAACCTTCTTTGGTATTTTTACAATTAAAACATTCTTTTTTAGTCATGATACTTATTATTTATAAGTAGTATTTTAAACAAAAAAA
>RBNI01007643.1:0-10117 GCA_003990745.1 Jimgerdemannia flammicorona | reverse complement strand
CTACAAAAAAATAACTAGCCTAGGTTAATGGGAGGGCAGTGCTTGGTGGGTGGTGGGGGAGGGTTTTGGCCTATATAGTCTAGATTCCTTTCCAATAAAAATCCACGGGACTTGAGTCCATTAAAAAAAAAAAAAAAAAAAAAAAAAAGAGGATCCCCCTGTGGTACACCTCTCTCTAAGGCAAATCTGGACCACACTACCCATTCATCAGTACTGCTGCTCAATACCCTCACACCAGGCCCATCAAGTTTTGAGCCTCTACCACACTGAATCCTACTTTCTATAGTACTGCCTCCAAGTAGTCCCATCTTACTCTATCATATACCTTTTCTTAATTCAGAAAGACCATCTGCCCATCTATTTGTCGACTTCTACAGCCCTCCAAAATGTTTTGCACCCAGGCAGTACTGTCCCAAATCTGTCTCCTCTTAATGAAACCTTGCTGGTCCTCACCCACCAATTGGCCAATCTACCACTGCATCCTTCCTGCCAAAATTTTGGATACCAGCTTTCTGTCCACATTCAGTAACATGATTGACCACTAGTTCCTCCATATACATCAGTCTCCTTTCTCCTTATATAACAGAGATACCAACCCTAAAGAACCATTACCAATTCAGCAACCTTCTCTCAACATAAAGTTTGCCATTTCAACTAGTCATTTATCAAACTTAGCCCAGAATTCCCTGCAGAACTCTTAAGGCAGTCTATCCTCCCCTGGCAATGAGCCAGCCTACACATTCTTCAGCACCTCCAATATCTCTTTAAGGGCCACCATGCCCATCACTGCTCTATCCATCTCAGGCACCACCACCACTGACCAGCTATCAACTAAGTCATCATTAACCCCCTGTAATACCTTGCTCTCTACTAGCCCTCCTTTATCCTGCCAGAGGGCATGCCATTGGCCAGATATCTCATCAAGCATATCAGCAATGTCAGTAACCTCAACCCCATCCTCCTGTAATACTGATGCCCAGCTGTACCACACTCTCTTGGCTTTCAAGATTCCTGATAAATATTTAGTGAGCCACTCTTCTTCCTCCAAGTATCTTGCCTACAATCTTGCCAACAGGCCATCTATCATCCTATCTTCAGCTACCCTCAAATTCAATTTTAACTCAGCCACCTCCTTGGCCAACTGACAGCATCACTCTCCTGATAATTTCTCTCCTTCCAATAGCCTCAGCCACCATTAGAGTCTCTGCTCCACTCTCCTTTCTCTATTCTTATGCTCTCTCTCAGCTACCTTCCCAATATTATGCTAGTAAGTACCTGCCAAATGTTTAAATTTACCCCACTACTGCTCTATTGGCTGTCCACTGCTCTTCCACCACAATACTTCCTGCCTTGCAATTGCTACAAACTGTTCTCACTCTGTCTGCCTTTTGAGTAGCCACATTAAATCTCCAGTAACCTCTACCTCTGCCTATCACCAAAAATCTCCCCTGCACTTCAACTCTCCAGTGGTCTGACCAAGGACACCACTGTATCTCTACTGAATCCAGTATATTACTTCAACATTCTGTCACCAGAATCCAATCAATCCTTGTTCCCACCAAGTCCTTACCAACTGAATACTACCTAGTAAAGAGCCCTAGTCTCTCTTCTTGATGTTGCCATACCCCATCAACTGATCCCATATCTCACTCAACCTGAAGCCATTGCAAGAGTCTAGCTGACACAGCCACACCCACTCCACCATCAGATCTATCTAGTGTCCTGTCATGTATCATATTGAAATCTCCCCCCAGAATATCCAACCCAATCTCTTCTCAGCCTCCCTAAGTCAGCCAGTCCTCCACCTATTGGTTTTACTCTCTGCCAACTGCTGGTAAGTAAGCAGAGCCTACCACAAGCCCATTATCAGCTTCTCCTTTTAATCTTCTCCAAACCAATCAATCACCATAGACTGCAATCTCTACCAGCTCACCTCTCTCTAAACCAATCAAGATCCCCACCTGCTCATTCCACCCTGTACTGCCATACCATTCTTTACTCTATTCCAAATAATCCTACTCACCATAGGCTTGAATATCTTGAAGAAATATCACATCATATCTCCTGACCTTTAGCTAATAAAATAGATGTCTCCACTTCACTCCATCATATAGACCATTGACATTTAGTAATAATATATACAGATTGTTCATCATCATTGAGAAGAATATTTAAAGCTCCACCAGAATTACCACCACCTTTTCAGCTCAACTAAGGATTATTTCCTTTCATTCTTCATGATGGCTCTCTAGATATGAGTACCATTCATACTGCTGCAGAAGATATCTACCCTCTCATATGCTACTTTTCTGATATCAGCCATCCAGGCCTCATCTACCTCATATCCTTTATCATCCAGAAGTACTACCACTATTACTGTCACCAGTTTTGGCCCCTGCAATACAATATTGAGGAATCCTTCCCAAGCCTCCTGAGATCTATTGAATATGTCCACTTCCTTAATATCCTCCTCCACCAGCTCTTCAAGTACTGCCTGATACCAATTATCTATAGTGATCACCAGAGGTCCAGGGGTGGCAGGCCTTGGAGTCCTACTCAGCTCCTATAGCATCTCTCTGTCTGCTGACACATCAGAGGTCATATCCACCAGATCATCCTCCTCAGCATCCTTCTCCAGCCACACTATCTCACCTGCCTCTGGACATTCCCAATGAATATTTGCTGCTCCTGCCATATGAACATCCTCCAACTGGGTCTCAGGTACTATCTCAACAACATCCTCAAAGCCCCCTTCACCTATCTCCTCCTTATCAACCCACTTCTCCTTTACTGGTATATGAGCAGAGTTCTCTATACCTCCTAGTTGTGAAAAGGATACCTCAGTTATCTCTATCTCCTTCATCTGACTCTTGGCCATTTCCACTCACACTTCCTCCTCTATTTTCACACCTTGGAGGACTGTTTGCAGGTGCTCTCAGTTTGTCTTCCACCACCTCTTTCTTCTCTTCTCTGTCAGAATCCAGATCTAGTCCTTGGCAAACTTCTCTCATCTCCTCTTATACAGTTCCTTTGTGGTCTTTCTCTTCTTCAGAGCAAGTAGTAATTCCTCCTCCTCCTGTTCAGATCCTTTTCTTTCTTCTCCACACCTTGCACTCCTGCTCTCCAACATGAATCACCTCTGGTCAGTCTCTTCCTAGCCCTGTAGTCTCTTTGCCCTTCAGCCTCACCATGATCTCACAGTTGTCATTCCTCAGCTTAGTCCCCTCCCAGAACATAAATCCAAAGTCAATCATCTCACCAAAGCCTGCCAGTGTCTTTGCCACTATCTCCTTCATCTCCTGTCTCCCAAGAGTTGGCAGCCCTTCTACCACCAGATGTACTGTATGTGGATCCTATCTCAGATATCTCACTATTCTAATCTTGATGCTCTTGACTACCAACCCTTTCTCTAGGACCTTCACCATCTCCTCCTTCTCTACAAAGCCAATCTCCACTGCCTCTACTGACAGAATAAACTTCAAGAACTCTGTGCCAGCAATCTCCTCTCCCACTAGCCACAACACCTCTCTGGCAGACAAACCCAGTCCCAGAAAATTCACTGAGATCACCCATATTGATACCAATTTGTAGAAAAAAGGACACACTACTAGTTCTTCAGAGCCAGCTACTATTATCACCTTCCTCTTACTTCCCAAGATACCAACAGTCACCCCACTAGCCCCAAGAAGCTCACCAGCAGTTCCACTCCCAGCCACTGGTCCAGCCACTGGCCTAGCCCCAGGAATGTCAGTCTCAGCTATCCTACCTCCTGACCTCTGTCCCCTGGCAGTCATCTGACCTGCCATCTGATCAGTCACCTGACTCTCTCTTCTGTCAATACTACATCTCCTCTGTCCTACCTCCATAAGCCTAGCAGTAGCCCTCCTGTCCCCCATCACTGTATGCCAGCCCTCAATACCAGCTGACCTCCACTGACTACCTGTCCCCTCAGCAGTAGTACCAGTCCCTGCCACTGCTACAAAACTCTTAAGGAGGCCCAGGCCAGGTCTCCTTCTCTCTAAGCATTCAGAGCTTGATGAGTCTTAGGTTGCCATTTGATGAAAACCCAATGGATCCAGATGAACCTTACTGTGAATTGTTGCCAGACTTCTGCTACACCTAGTACACCAGTATAGATGAAGTGAAAACTTGAAAATATATTGCTTTTTACAAAAAGATGTATGTGTGGCTTAGCTCACTCTGAGTGGTTTGAGTAAAAAAAGTCACTATAAAGGATATCTATAATATAATCCAGTTCAATAATAATGAAGCAGAAGATAACTATATTATACCAACTTCAAGCAATACTTTTCAACATAACTCAGAGAAAAGGTACTAGTAAAATATCATCAAGTAAGAGTTTTGATAAGTATACTGAGTCAGATAGACCTGGGGCATTCAGCTAGCAGCATGTGGAAAGAGGTTATAGTCTAGGGATAGGTGCTTTTAGAGGGACAAATGGTAGAGAGAGCTCTGGAGAGGCTAGTATTTGGTGGAAATGGGGGTAGATCTGAGTTCCTAAGCTTTGTAGATACGATGAAGAAGGGTAGATAGTCAGTTGGAACTAGGGCTGGAGTTGCTGAGAGAAAGAACAAGGCTAGTATAGGAAGGGAGAGAGGCCCTTAGTTTGGAGAAGTGAGTATAGATACTAGAAGTACTGTGGCTGAGAGCAGTAGAGTGACTGTTGATAGCAGTGTGATAGTGGATCTAGAAAAAAAAAGAGATATGATGGCTGATGGGGGGACTGAGCAGGGGGTCCAAAAGAGGTAGGGGGATTTGACTGATAGTATAACAGACCTGGCAGTGGCCCTATTACTTAAGAAGTCAATTTTAGAGTTTGTTGTCACTTTGTGTTTTTGAGGGCTAGTTATGATAGTAAAGATAGTATTGGAGCTCATATTGAAGCAGATGGCAGAAGTAGTTTTAGTAAAGTTCCTGAGAGATATGAAGAGGGTAGAGGTGGGCTTTGAGGAGATAGGACTACTGGAGGAGGTATTGACGGCTGGGCTGGCTATTGAAAAAGTGGCAGTACTTATAGCATAGTGCTTGAGATAGGACTCAAGAGTGGTCTAGCTCTTGGTAAAAGAGGTACTCATAGTGATGATGGTTGAGATGAGGTGTAGAGTTGAGGAGATTATAGCAGAGTATAGAGAAGTAGTTGATATTGGATTCTAGATATAGAAAGAGACTACTTTTCAAACTGATGATATAGATGTCAGGATTCAGCTGGCTGGGAGGGAGGCCACTGGAAAGCCTTGGGACTGGCCTTCAGTAATGCTGTGGAGAGCCTTTATCTGTAAGATATCAAGGGTGAAGGGAAGTGAGAAGGAGGAGGAGGACCTACTGGAGGCTCTGGAAGAACTTGGTAGAGCAGTAGAATATAGAGCAAAGGTATGAAAGACCTATGTAGATTTGATACATTTGGAGATAGTAGATGGAAAGTATATCTGAGTAGATAAAGGGCAATGGGAGAGAGTACAGAAAAGGAAGAGACAGAGAGAGCTATTGGTGAGTCTGAAGGAGAAGGCAGTCATGGGATTGGGTAAATTAGAGACTGCTGAGGGAGTACAGACAAGTGTTTGGGCCAGTAGAGGAGGGGAGCAGAAGATGGTAGGTGATCAAACAAGTAAGGTGACTAGGGATCAGGTGCTGTATGATGATAGCATTCTAGAGGTCTAGGAGGAGGTGAAGGTAAGCAGAGTGCCAGCTGCTACTGAGAGGATACAAACTGGTGAGGATATAGAGATGAGGGATATACACAGGGTTCAGTTTAGAGTACCAGATACAGAGATGGGGGGGTAGGTGATGAGAACCAAGGAGGATGAATTGGTTAATGTCTCTGAGGAGGAGTGGGAAGAATATGCCAGTGCTGGTGTAAATACTTCAATGCTGAGTGAGGGGAGACCAGATACTCCTAGAGATAAGGACATTGGGGACTTATAGTAGATGTACCACATAATATATAACTTGGTGGCAGAGGAATTAAGAGATATAGACCTACAAGTTGTCAGTGAGGAGTATTGGGAGAGGGTACTCTGTGGCAATGGTGTGGTGGAGGCTCTTAAGGTCAAGGTATTGGCCATCTTTATGGAGGAGGAGAGATATGAGGTTGATAAAACAAGAGAGAAGAAACTGGTAGTAATAGTAGGGGAACAGGCAGCTTTCTGGTGAGAGCAGAGGCAGGGGCTTCAACTTTGGCAGAGAGTATGCCAGGAGTATCAGGACATGATAGAGGAGAAGAAGAATGTGGAATTGGCTGATCTTCTGACTGGATTTGAGGCTAAAAGGATAAAGAATGTGGAGATTACTGTAGAGCATAAATTGAATCTAGTAAGAGGAGATGAGTGCAGAGTTGTAAAAGGAATATTCTTCTTTTAATATTATTTCCAATAAACAGTACAACTAAAATCTTTTCTTTGAATGTAAATAGGCTATAGGGCTCTGGCAGATAGTATAATATTTTCACTTAGCTTAAGAGATTAGAGACTGATCTCTTTCTGTTACAAGATATATAATATGAGGATGATGTAAATTAAGTAGAGTAGACAAGAGAATGGGGGGGTACTGCAGTGTGGAAGAGCAAGATGGCAATTCTGGTGAGGAATGATAGAGGAGAAATAGGTGGAGTCAGGAGTTGGAGTGACCAGTTGGTGTGGGGGGAATGGATTCAGCTGAGCTGGGCACTAGTGGTGATTGGTTCTTGCTACTGTCTAGCTATCAGGAGTGAGCATATGCATGAATTAATAGACTATTGAAGGAGGGCATTCTTGTAGAGGATGGGGTTGATATTCTGACAGAGAACTTCAATATAATCAGAAATCTTCAGTTAGACAGGACTAATAGAGAAAGGAGTGCTGGAGGAAGGAGTGGTGGCCTGGATGCCTGAGAGGAGGTAGAGGGCCTTAGCTCTTTAGGAGAGACAGAAAGGATACTGTGGGGAGAGAAGAGGATATATACTCATTGGGTCAATAGTCTGGATATGAGGATTGACTGGATACTGATGGTAGACTGTTGGGAGAGAGATATTTAGAAGTCATTGGAGGTGAAATGGTGCCCTTGATCAGACTACTGGGGTATGATAGAGAAAGGCCAGTTTGGGAAGAGTGGGGATGAGCCCAGACATTACTGCCTTAATATCTCTCTACTGACAGAGAGTAAGCTATGGGATCCCTAGGAAGCAGAGATACAGTTGAAGATGGTAGGTTAGATTCTTGAGAGAGCACTAGTTGTAGTTAGATAAGTAAGGCTAAAGGAGGCTACAAAGGCTTACTGGGGAGAGGCTGGCAGGTTTGCTGAAAACCAGCAACAGAGGAGAGTGAAGTGAGCTTCTGCTAGGTTAGTATGACTATAGCTAAGATGGGCTAAGTTATTAGACTTGAAGAGAGTGGAGGACTGGAGACTAGTGTGAGCCAAACTTGAGATTATAGATATGTAGCAGATACTAAGGGAGGAGGAGAAGATATATATGAAGAGTATGGCTACCTAGCTGAGGTAGTAGAGGCTTGAAGAAGGAGAAAGGCCTTCATGGTACCTTATAAGACTCCTTCAAGCAAGAAGGATAAGACAACAGTGAGAGGGAATCTTGGATGCTGAGGGTTCACTTATATATAGTATGCAACAGATTCTGGGATCTCTGAAGGAGAGATGGAGTGGCCTGTAGAGTAAGAGAGAGAGAAATACAGATGCTGAGGTTATTAAAGAGACCCTGGAGGATTGGCAGCCACTACTGGTAGAAGGTCTTGGAGATTTGATACTGTTAGTCCAGAAGGAGGATATTCAGAAAATACTAGCAACTACTAAGCCTAATATAGTATCTGGGGAGGATGGATTGTCTTGAGACTTCTGGAAGAAGATAGTGAGAGTTCCTGGAGTATTGGGAGAGATGGTGGTACTCTGTGATTTCATTCTTATATCAGAAGTCTGGGTTGGAGGACAGGACCTTGGTTTAGTGGCCCTGTTGTATAATGATAAGAGCAGGAGAGAGAATTGGAAGAACTGGAGGTCAATTATGCTCTTGGATATGGACAGAAAGCTAGTCACTAAGGTGATAGTAGCTCAACTACAAAGAGTGACTCAGCAGGTACTAGGGGAGGAGCAGAGGAGATTTGTTGGAGGCTGACTCATCTGAGATGGTACTGCCTGGGTTCATGGTATTATTGAAGGAGCTAGGACTAGTGGTCTGAATGGGAGATTGGTCTTCCTAGACCAGGAGAAGATCTATGATCAAGTCCAGCAAGTCTGGCTGAGTAAGATACTGGACAAGATAGGGGTATCTCTAGTATTCCAAACCTCTATACTGAGTTTATTAGAGAGCAGTAGGGCAGCACTGATGTACAATAGTTATAGGGGTACTATATTCTCTCTAGGGAGAGGAGTTCCTCAAGAGGACCCCTTGTCCCCTATTTTATACATATGTATATACTGTCATTAGAACTATTAATAGATAGAATTTGTTATAAAATAGTGGGGCTTACTATTTATAGTATAGTTTGGAAAAGTTGGGGTCTTTGTAGATGATATAGTGATTAGTCTTGGCTCTGTGGTAGATATTATAATACTGTGGGAGACAGTTGAGTAGTATGAGGTACACTTTGGAGTAAAACTTAACTAGTATAAGTGTGAGACAATAGTGCTTAGAAATGGCCTAGTGGAGAGAGATATCATTAGAACAATTGTTCCTACAGGAGAAGCTATACAGTATCTTGGCATCTTTCTATTAGTATATAGATCTGTTCTGCTATAAACTTAGTGGGAGCAGAGGGTGGCTATATGGAGAGAGGCACTTTGGAGCTGGGGGGATCATCATATCTCTCTAGCAAGCTGAGTGTCAATTCTAAATGTCTACTGATTTTCTAAGCTGTGGTATATAGTATACCACTTGACTTCTCAGTCTGAGTAGTGGCTAGGTCATTAAAGCTTGCCAAGGACTGAATCTGGGCTGGAAGGAGATCTCAGATAAGCTGGGAGGTCTTATCATTGCTAGTAGATCAAGGGGGATTGGAGCTGGTGGATTTCCCAAAGAGGCTATACTGTCTATAAGTATGGTAGTTGAAATGGACTGCTGTAGATGGGTCCCTCTGTTGCAGAAGGTCTGGGAGATGAGATACTCTCCCAGGAGATCTTCAGGAGACCTGTTGTCCTTAGTAGGTCTGAGTAGTAGCAGGAGACTATGTTATAAGAGATTCTGGTGGAGGGTGATAGATAGTGTGCACTATATTGAGCTATGATGGTGAGATGATAAGAGTAAGATATAGTGGGGTCTGAGGATGTAGAGATGAGAGAGACTACTACTGAGGGGTGCTCCACTGGTTGATTTTAATATTTGAGATGGAGTAGAGTGTCAACAAGATTTGGGGCAGGATCTGTGGTCTGAGGGTTAGCAGGCAGTAGAGATTGGAGAAGAGTGAGACTAGGCAAGAGTCTGATCATATAGTGCTGAAGTATAGTAGTAGCTTCTCTCTAAGTTCTGAGGAGTATGATGGCAGATGCTAAGATGGAATGTCATGTTGAATTTCCACTCTAGGCACTTGATAGATGGGGGGCTCTTTGATTGTAAGAAGTGCTACAATGTAGAGCAGATGGGGGGTTTTGTCCAGATATCAGAATATTGGCTGAGAGAGTACAAAGTTCTGGAGAACTTTTGGATAGCAATAGGTGATTGACTCAGTATTAGAAGGAGAGCAGATAGAGAGAGAGGTCATTGGGAGGATCTGAGGGAGAGGTTGGTGGAGGGTGTAGATAATAAATAGCTCACTTTAGGGTAGGTGTTAGCAGTATGGGTAAGATTAGCTAGCTATTGGCTTTTTGTATTTGAGGAGGGGCAGCAGTCAAGCAAGAGAGAGAGATAGCTGAGATGGAAAGGATTGATGGGGGATATTATGTCAGAGTGGTGGGTAAGATAGAGCCCCCAGAGTGGGTACCATTGCTGACTGATAGAGGTAATCTGCAAGTAGAGTAATGGGTGGACAGAGATGATTAATAGAGTAGTGGTTTTCTATTGAGATAGGATGAGAGATGGACCCCCCAGAGGGATTGGATAGGAGTGAGGGTCAGTGTATTATTATGGGATTAGACTGAGATATTAATAAAGAATACAGTCCAAATAACTATAAAAAAA
>RBNI01007642.1:0-10117 GCA_003990745.1 Jimgerdemannia flammicorona | reverse complement strand
GGTGCTTGGCTGTAGATATTCATGAGGGGCAGAGGGGGTGTGGCTTGGTTGACAATGGCATTCCAAATGTCAGCACGGATGCGGTTGTAGATCTCGGTGGTCATGTTTGTGTGTTTGGAAGTTGTGGGTGTTGTTTGTTTTGGTTCTCTGTTTCGACGCATCTCGGGTTGGGTATATATGCATTTGTTCTGGATTGGTAAGATTCCATTTGTGTGGGTCTTGTGTTCCGTGACTTGGTATTGACTCAGCTTTGTGTGCTGTGACTTCTGTTTGACTCAGCTTCGTGATCTTACAGGTGATTTCCAGATTTGTTCGGAGATCGCGTGTGATTTCTGTGGCTTGGAGGTTGTGCGCTTACATCTACCCTCCACCTAGTCTCAACCCTCATCACTATAGGTACCCCCTTTACCAGCAGCTGCATCACCCTGGGGTCCTACCTAAGGCAGCACACCATAAGGACCACCACTTCCCCAACCACCACCCTAGTCTTCAAAGTCTCATCCAGTGAACTCACCTCCTCAAAGCCCACCTCAACCCCCTCTAGTCTCTTCAGAAACTTCACTAAGGCTGCCCCAGCCACCTGCTGTGAGATAAGCCCCAGGACCATCCTCACCGTCACTGCTAAGCCCTGGAAGCACAAGGTAGCTGTGAACTCCAAAATAGATTTCTTGAGTAATAGTGCTACTACCAGCCCTATCACACCATCAGCCAGGTCCCCCTTCCACTTTGGGCCCATATGCCCAGCCCCACCATCAGCAGTTACATCTGGATTTTTTCCAGATTCTCAGTCATGCCACCATCAGCAGTCCCATCACTACTCCCAGCAGCCACCCCACCAGCCCTACCACCTACCGGCTGAGGTCTAGCTCCTCTAGCTCCTCTAGCTTCCACAATCTTCTGCTTCACCTTTCCTCTTGCCTGCCCACTCCAGCCAACCACCATCCCTCAGTATGTCTACAAAGCTCCTCTCTGCCTATCCTCCAGCCCTATCACTAGTGATACTTTTACTGCTAGAACTGCTCTGTCCACTCAGACTACTAAAAGACCTCATCTCTAGTCCATACCCATATCTAACATGCTGCCAGTTGAAAGCCCCAGGTCCACCTGATCCAGTATGTGCATCTGCTTACTTGCTAGTTGATATTGCCTTAATACCTTTCTCTAATAAACAACTTAAAAGTATGTTATAAAAGTATGTATAATGTGAATTGTAGTAGAGAAAGATGTCCAAGTGCCAATCTCTACTGCCTCTGCCAATGGAATAAACCTCAGGGACTCTGTGCCAGTAATCTTCTCTCCCACTAGCCATAACACCTCTCTGGCAGACAAGCTCAGTCCCAGAAAATTCACCGATATTACCTATGTTGATACCAATTTGTGGAAAAAGGGATACACCACCAGTTCTCCAGAGTCAGCTGCTATTGTCATCTTCCCCTTACTTCCCAAGATACCAGCAGTCACCTCACCAGCCCCAGGCAGTCCACCAGCAGTCCCATCTCCAGTCACTGGCCCAGCCACTGGCTCAGTCCCAGGAATGCCAGTCCCAGCCATCTCCACTCCAGACCCCTGTCCCCTGGCAGCCACCTGATCTGTCACCTGACCAGTCACCTGACCCCCCCCTCTGTCAACACTATACCTTCCCTACCCCACCCCCATGGGCCTAGCAGTAGCTCTCCTGCCCCCCATCACAGTATACTAGTCCTCAATACCACTCAATCTCCACTGACCTCCAGTTTCTCCAGTAGCAGTCCCAGCCCCTGCCACTACTGCAAAACTCTTAGAGAGGCCTAGGCCAGACCTCTCCTCTTTAAGTATTCAGAGCTTGATGATCCTTAAGTTGCCATTCGATGAAAACTTGATGAAATTTGATGATACTTGTGGTGAACTATTGCCAGACTTCTGTCACACCTTGTACACCAGTATAGATGAAATGAAAACTTGAAAATGTGTTGCTTTTCATGAAAAGTTGTCAGTGTGGCTTAGCTTGCTCTAAATGGTATGAGCCGGTCTTTCCTCATTTACCATTTCAACTAGCTAGTCCCCAAACTCAACCTGAAACTCCTTTCAGAATTTTCATGGCAATCCATCCTCTCCTGGAGATGAACCCACCTGTGCTTTCCCCAATATCTCCAACACCTCTTCTAGGGCCACTCTGCCCATTATTGCCCTACCTATTTCAGGCTATGCTACTATCAACCAACTTCCAACCAAATTGGCATTGTCTTCTTACATCACCCTACCCTCTACCAGTCCCCCTTCATCCTGACAGAGATCCCACCATCACCCAGAAATCTCATCTAGTATTTCTATAATTCCGGTGACCTCAATCTCATCCTCAAACAATACAGAAGCCCAGCCATGCTATACCTTTCTGGTCTTCAAGATACCTGATAGATACTTTGTAGACCACTCTTCTTCCTCCAACTGCCTTGTCTACAGCCTTACTAGTAGGCCATCAACTACTCTATCCTCAGCTACCCTAAGATCCAGCTGCAATTCAGCCAACTTTGCAGCCAACTGGGAGTACCTTACTTTATACAGATTCCCCTTTTCTATCAACCTCAACCACCATTACATTCTTTGCTCCACTCTTCTCTTCTTATCCTTTTGCTCTCTCCCAGCAACCTCTCCTATATCCTGCCAATAGGCACTAGTCAAATGTTTGAATTTATCCCACCACTGCTCTATCTGTTGCCCTTTCTCCTTCCACCTTACCACCTCCTGCTTTGCTATCTCCACAAAGTTATCCCACTCTGCCTACCTATGGAGGAGTACTATATTGAGCCACCAGTGACTCTTACTCCCACTGACTACCTGAAATCTGCCACTCACCTCCACTCTCCAATGATCTAATCAAAGATATCACCTAGTCCCCATAATGTCCAGAACATCCTCCCAACCTTCAGCCACCAGAATCCAATCAATCCTTGTCCCTACCAGACCTTTACCTACTGAATGCCACTAAGTAAAGAGTCCTGGCTTTTCTCCTTGCTGCTGTCAAACACCATCCACCAGACCCATATCTCTCTCAACCTGGAGCCACTGAGCCAGCTCTGCTGAGACTGCCACACCTACTCCCCCATCAGACCTATCCAGAGTTCTGTTATACACCATGTTAAAATCTCTCCCCAGAATGTTCAACCCTACCTCCTCCTGGCTCTCCCATGCTAGCCAATTCTTCACCCATTGCTTTTGCTCTCTGCTAACTACCAAAAGGTAAGCAGAAGCCACCACCAGTTCATCTCCCAGTTCTTCTTTTAATCTTCTCCAAATCATCTGGTCACTATAGACTTCCACTTCCATCAATTCACTCCTACCAATATCCACTAATATGCCCACCTGCCTATTCCAACCAGTACTGCCATACCATTTCTTATACTACTCCTTATAGTCCTATTCACCATAAGCTTGAACATCTTGAAGAAGTACCACATTATACTTTCTGACTTTCAGTCAATAAAACAGATACCACCACTTAACTCTGTCATACAGACCATTGATATTTAGAGATAATATATGCAGACTGTTTATTATCATTGATAAAATTGTTTAAAGCTCAGTTGAAATCGCCACTACTCTCTCAGCCCTGCCATGGATTATCTCTCTTTGTTTCTTACAGATAGCCCTCCAAATATATGTCCCATTAGTACTACCACAGAATGAGTCCACTTGTTCCAATACCACCTTCCTGATCCCAGTCATCCTGGCCTCATCAACTTCATATACTTCATCATCCAGCAGTGCCACTACTATCGCCATCACCAATTTCAGTCCTTGCAAATTGATATTGAGGAATCCCTTCCAAGTCTCCTGAGATCTATAAAATATATTCACTTCCTTGATATCTTTCTCCACAAGCTCCTCAAGAACTGCCTGATACTAACTATCAGTCATCATCATCAATGGCCCTGGGGTGGCCAGCCTGAGAGTTCTACTCAACTCCTGAAGCATCTCTCTATCAGCTGAGATATCAGAGGCCATATCCACCAGATCATCCTTCTCAGTTATCTTCTCCAGCTGCACAACCTCACTAGTCTCTGGACAATTCCAATAGACATTTGCTGCTCCAGCCATTCAGACATCCTCTACTTGAGTTTCTGGCACTATTTTGGTAATCTCCTCAAAACTCCCTTCTCCCACCTCCTCCTTATCAGCCCACTTCCCTGTCACTGGTACATGAGCTGAACTCTCCACCTCTATCTCCTCTATCTGATTTCTGGCTATCTCCACTCTTGCTACCTCCTCTATCTGTAAACCCCAGAGGACCATCTGCAGGTATAAAATCTTTTATGCTGAAAACAATGAAGCTGAGCAAAGTATTACTCTTGAGCAGAATTTCAATTCCACTCTTTTACAATGCCAAGAATAGCACAAGGCTATTGAAGGAAGATTTCAATCTAATAATGACTAATACAAAGCTAAGGTCCAAATTCTCCATAGTTATTATTGCCTTTTATGACAATATTAGAGGCAGATCTATCCCAATGATAGAAAAATAGCACCATGAGTTAAGGAGTAAGAGTCATGTGGTGGCTATTATATTTCAGCATATGGGAGTTATCTTATGGAGCTCTCCTAATTTGTTCTCTTTTTATAGACTTTGTAAAGATACTAAAATCATTAAAGAAATCCAGTTCTGTCTGAGGGGGTAAGTCTTTTTGTGATTTGAATTATTTAATTATTTTAATAATTTACTTAGTTGTATACTCTTCTACAGTATAGAAAATTTGTAGAATGTATTGGATTAAACCTGATATTTTAAACTATTATTAGTTACTTTTGGAATATTTATGAGAAATACTGTAAGTTTAGTACAATTATTTATCTATTTGTGTCTAATACTTTTATATCTAATACTTTTGTTCTTATTAAGCTAGACCAAATTTTTTCAAAAGGACAATTTAAGAGATGGAAGAATCTACTAGATAAGTTTGTCAAGTTCTACAAAATTCAGTCCTACCCCCTGCCCAAATCGAAGCTCCCCCCCCTCTTACAATTCTTTTAAATTGACTCATGGGGCAATATAAGATAGTGGGGCAAGAAGAAATGAAGAATGACTGAGATAGAGAATATGGTAAACTGTTCATTGAATCTGGAGAGCCTGAGTTAGACATAGCCAAGGTTTCACCTACCAACTATGAGTTGCTTATACTAGATCTTATGGTAAATTTCCTATCATAAATGTGATTATTTCTTATTATATTGAAACTGATCTTATTTTGAATTTATCACAATTACCTAGACTTATCTTCATTACAGATTGAAGTTTCTAAAAATAGTCCTAAATGAGGGCCCTAATAATCAAAGGGCCTAAAATCAAGTTGAAGATATAGAATACCTTTCATCAAAAATAGTAGGTTCCTTAATTTCTTTAATATCTTCATTTTTTGAATAAGATTATTTATATGACATTTTTTTTGGTGCTATGTATCCTCCCATATTACAGTGGATCTTTAAAAGTGAGGTTGGTGATAATGATATAAGGAGAAAAGAAAGTGATGAAGTTGAAAGTAATGTTAGTGAGGAAGAGATAGGGACGAACATCTTTCTCTACTACAATTCACATTACACACACTTTTACAACACACTTTCAAGTTGTTTATTGGAGAAAGATACTAAGAAGATGTCAAGCAGCAAGCAAGCCGAGGTGCGTAACAGGTCGGGTGGACCTAGGGCTTTCGACTGGCAGCATGTTGGGAGGAGACATGGGCTGGAGATGGGGTCTTTTGGTGGATTGAGTAGGCTGGGCAGCTCGGGTGGTGGCGGCGGCACTGGTGGAGGGGCTGGAGGACAGCAGTGGTGGAGCTTTGCAGATACGCTGAGGACTGGGGGTTGGCCAATGGGAGCCTGCAGAGATCAGGCTGGAGGGAAGGAGAAGCAGAAGGCTGAGGATGCTGAGGGAGCTGGGCCTTCACTGGCTAGAGGTGGGGGAAGTAGAGGGACTGCTGGGGGTAGTGGTGGGACTGCTGATGGGGGTGTGACAGTGAATCTGGCAAAAAAAAGAGATGTGATGGCTGATGGCCAGGTGGGGCAGGGGTTCCCAATGCAGAAGAGGGACCTGGCTGATGGTGTGATGGGGCTGGCGGTGGCCCTGTTACTCAAGAAATTGATCTCAGAGTTTGTGGTGACCTTGTGCTTCTGGGGCTTGGCAGTGATGGCGAGGATGGTTCTGGGGCTTGTTTCAAAGCAGGTGGCTGGGGTGGCTTCAGTGAAGTTCTTGAAGGGTCTGGAGGGGGTCGAGGTGGGCTTTGAGGAGGCGGGCCCACTGGATGAGGCGCTGAAGACTGGTGTTGTAGTTGGGGAGGTGGTGGTCTCCATGGTGCGGTGCTTGTGGTGGGACCCCAGAGTGGTGCAGCTTCTGGTGAAGGGGGTGCCCATGGTGACTAAGGAGGAGACAAGGAAGAGAGTGGAGGAGGTGATGATTGAATATGGCAACATAGTGAATGTTGGCTTTCAGGTGTGGGAGGGGACTGCGATCAGGACGGGAGATGTGGATGTCAGGATTTGGCTGGCAGGAAAGGAGGCCATGGGGAAGGAGAGGGACTGGCCCTCGGTGCTGATGTGGGGGGCCTTTGTCTGCAAGGTGTCGAGGGTGAAAGAGAGTGAAGAGGAGGAGGAGGACTTGTTGGAGGCGCTGGAGGAGTTGGGTGGTGCTGTAGAGAGGAGGGCGAAGGCCTGGAAATTGTATGAGGAGTCGACGCATCTGGAGGTTGTGGGCGGAAAGCGTGTCTGTATGGATAAGAAGCAGTGGGAGCGGGCCCAGGGATGCAAGAGGCAGAGAGAGCTGTTGGCAGGTATGACAGGAGAGGTGAAGAAGACAACAGTTGGAACTGAGGAGTCTGGAGGCACTGGAGCCAGTGTCTGGACTGAGAAAGAAAGAGAGGAAGTGGAGGCGAGAGAGACAGGGGCTGGGGGGGTGCAGGGCAAGGACCATTTTGCTGATGGTACCTTCGAAGTGTGGGAGCCAGAGTTGGATGCCACCCCCCCCTCACTTATCAGGAGGGGCCTGGTTGGGAAGAGAGGACAGATGGAGGATACAAGGATGCAGGGGGCCCAGCAGGTGTGCTTTGGGATTTCTGATGTGGGGCAAGGGGGTCAGGTGGTGGCAGTTGGCAAGGATGAGCTGGTGAATGTTCCTGAGGAGGAGTGGGATGAGGCTGCCAGTGTGGGAGCTAACACCACGATGCTGGAAGCAGGGCAGCCAGGGACCCCAGGAGGGAAGGAGGTGGGGAATTTGTTGTGGATGCATAAGGTGATGGACAATCTCGCAGCAGAAGCTTTGGGAGAAGTAGACTTGCGAGCGATACCTGAGGAGCATTGGGCAAGGATTCTGTGTGGTAATGGAATGGTGGAGGCACTGAAGGTAGAGATTCTGGATATTTTCTTAGAGGAGGAGGGGTATGAGGTTGATGAGGTGAGGAGGGCTGAACTTGGGATAGTTACTGGTGAGCGGGTGGCCTATTGTTGGGCAGAGCATCATGGTTTGCGGCTCTGGCAGGAGGCTTGTAAGGAGTATCGTGAGGAGTTTGAGGAGCATGTAGATGGGGCAATGGTAGAACTTCTGGGAGCATTGGCAGTGCAGGAAGTAGGAGAGAGAGAGCTGGCTGCTGAACATGACTTGGACTTGGTGCAGGAGGAGTGGACTGAGGACTTATAGAGGACGGGACCAAGATATATCATTATTCCTTATGAACAGTACAACCAATATTTTCTCTTTAAATGTAAATGGGTTAAGGGGTTCTGGGCAGCACAAGAACATTTTTACTTGGCTTAAGAGATTGAAGGCTGATCTCTTTTTACTGCAGGATGTTCAATGTGAGGATGAGGATGATCGGGTAGAGTGGACTAGGGAATGGGGTGGGGCCACAGCTTGGTTTGGAAAGGTGGCGATTTTGGTGAGGAAGGGTAGAGACATATTGGGGGAAATTAGGAGCTGGGGTGATCACTTGGTCTGGGGAAATTGGCATCGGCCAGGATGAGAATCAGTGACGGTGGGCTCTTGCTACTGCTCTGCGGCTAGGGGTGAGAGGATTGCATGGATTAAGAAGCTGCTGGAGGAGGGTATTCTTTTGGAGGAAGGGGTCAATGTGCTCGGTGGGGATTTTAATATGATTCGGGATCAGCATCTGGACAGGACTGATGGAGGGAGGAGTGCCGGGGGCAGAAGTGGAGGTCTGGATGCGTGGGAAGAGGTGGAGACATTGAGCTCATTGGGGGATATGGGCAGAACAAGGTGGGGTGATGCAAGGGTCTACACACATTGGGTGAATGGCTTGGGCACAAGGATTGATTGGATTCTGATGGCAGAGTGCTGGGGGTCGGATGTTTGGAAGACATTGGAGGTGGAGTGGTGCCCATGGTCTGATTACTGGGGACTTTTGGGGTAGGGGCAGTTTGGGGGGAGTGGAGATGGACCCGGACATTGATGCCTTAACTCCTCCCTGCTGGCTGAGACGGGGTTGTGGGAATTGTGGGTGGTGGATATTCAGGCATAAGTTTTTACCTGGCAGTATGAGGGTTTGCCTGTGGCTGTCCGCCGGATGAGATTGAAGGAGGCTGCAAGGGTTTATTGGGGAGAGGTTGGTAGGGAGGCTGAGAGGTAGTGGAGGAAGTGCACGAGGTGTGCTTCTAACAGGCTGAGGAGATTACAAATGGATTGGGTGGATTTGCTTACTGTTGTTGGGGTGGAGGATTGGAGGATCGAGAGGGTGAAGTTGGAGATTGTGGAACTACAACAGGTATTGAGGGAAGAGGAGGAGACTCATATGCAGGGCATGGCAGCTAGACTCCAGTGGCAGGGGCTTGAGGAGGGTGAGCGGCCTACTGGATACTTATCAAGGCTTCTCAAAGCCAGGAGAGTGTGATATCAGTGGGATGGAGTCCTGGATACTGACGGGGATATGGTACATAGCACACAACAAATATTAGGGGTGTTGAAGGAGAGATGGCAGGGCTTGTGGAGTGAGGGAGAAGGGAGAGTTGATGAAGCAGAGATTGCAGACACACTGGAAGAGTGGGGGCCACCACGGGTAGCTGGACTGGAGGATTTGATCTTACCGGTACCGGGGGAAGAGATTCAGAGTGTCCTGGCAGCAACTAAACTAGGGATGGCACCTGGAGAGGATGGATTGCCATGGGACTTCTGGAAGAAGATGGTTAATGTCCCTGGAGTCTTGGGTGAGATGGCTGCTCTTTGTGACCATGTCCTTCAGAGCGGTGAGTGGGTGGGGGAGCAGGATCTTGGGCTGGTGGCCTTACTGTACAAAGACAAGAGGAGGAGAGAAGACTGGAAGAACTGGAGGCTGATTATGCTTCTAGATATGGATAGGAAGATGGTGACTAAGGTGATTGTTGCAAGGCTGCAGAGAGTTGCCCAACAGGTGCTGGGGGAGGAGCAGTAGGGCTTTGTTGGGGGCAGACTTATAAGAGATGGGACTGCGTGGGTTCATGGTATAATTGAAGGGGCCCGGACCTGTGGTCTGGATGGAAGGTTGGTCTTTTTGGACCAGGAGAAGGCCTATGACCATGTATGGTGGGTGTGGCTGGGCAAGGTATTGGATCGAATTGGAGTTCCTCCAAGGTTTAGCACCTCTATGTTGAGTCTGCTGGAGAGCAGTCAGGCAGCTCTGATGTGTAATAGTCACCATGGGAGGGCATTTTTCTTGAGAAGAGGAGTTCCTCAGGGGGACCCTCTGTCCCCTATTCTTTATGCCCTTTCAATGGAGCCATTGATGGATAGGATTCGCTGAAAGGTGGTAGAGCTCTCTATATATGGTATAGTGTGGAAGGTGGGGGCCTTTGCTGATGATATGGTGGTCAGACTTGAGAATGTGGCAGATGTAGCAGCACTACAAGAGACTGTGGAATGGTATGAGGCCCACTCGGGGGCGAAGCTCAACTGGCATAAGTGTGAGACAATGGTGCTAGGGAATGGGCTAGTGGGTGGAGACGTCATTGGAACAATTGTCCCTACTGGTGAGGTGGTGTGGTATTTGGACATCTTCCTCTCTGTATACAGTTCTGTCTTGCCACAAGGGTGGTGGGAGAGCAGGGTGAACATTTGGGGGGAGACCCTTCGAGGATGGGGAGGTCGCCATATCTCTTTAGCTTTTTTTTT
>RBNI01007641.1:0-10119 GCA_003990745.1 Jimgerdemannia flammicorona | reverse complement strand
CTACCCCCTCCCTATGAAAGACCACTTTGTCTAACACTATCTCTACCCTCCCCCCACTCTACTCACAGATCCTCACCACCAAACTGTGATGTCGGCCCCCCTGAGGACCCCAACCCACCCACCATCTAGTCAGCCAATCTCCCAATAGCCCTTCCCATCTTAACACCTTCTCCTGCAGCCCCAACCACTGCCCCTCCTCAAATACAAAAAGCCAATGACCTACCAGTCCTACCCATATTGCTAATACCCACCCTACAGTGAGCCAACTATCACCCACCCCACCCAGAGGTGGGGTTTGAAGATGAGGGTTTGCTACTGGAGGCAGTGGAGAAGGGTGTAGTGGTTGGAGGGATTTCGGTGCCAATGGTGAGGTGTATGTGTTGGGATCTCTGAGTGGTTCATCTGGTGATTGCAGATATGCCAATGATGAAGAAGGAGGAGGTGAGGAAGCTGGTCACAGATGTGGTGAAGGAGTATGGTGAGGTAGTCGACATTGGGTTCAGGGTTTGGGAGGGGACTGAGCTCAGGACAGGAGATGTGAGGCTGTTTAGGATGGAGAATACCGGGAAGGCTAGGAATTGGCCAGTGGCGCTGAAGTGGGGCCTGGTGGAGTGTAAGGTATCGAGGGTGAAGGGGTCAGAGGAAGATGAGGAGGACTTGCTGGAGGTGCTTGAGGACCTAGCGGGGGTGGTGGAGAAGAGGCAAAGGGCTTGGAGGACTTATGAGGCTAGGATGGTAGTAGAGGTGATCGAGGGCAGAAAGGTGTGAATGGACAAGGTGCTCTGGGAGAAGGCAAAGGAGAGACAGTTGCAGAAGGATTTGCTGGCCAGTTTGGATAGGGGTCAAAGGGCAGGGACTATGGAGGAGGGTGCTGGAGTGAGTGCTAGCATCTGGGCAGAGGCTGGGCAGCAAGGGGGGAAGATGAAGGAGAGTGGGGGACAGGGGCCAGAGGAGGTGGTAGTGGACACAGTGATGGCAGATGATAATCAGATCCAGTATGGTGTTCCCAAGGTGGGAGAGGGGGTGTGAACTGAGGAGAGGAAGGAGGGAGAGGCAGATTTGGCACAGGCAGCAGAGGTAGTTGGGGGGGAGAAGTGGTTGTTGAGGGCACTGCAAAATGAGGCAGCCAAGGAACTGGGAGAGATCGACTTCCAGGTGATCAGTGAGGAATTCTGGGGCTGAGTACTGTGAGGGGAGGAGGTCGTGAGGAAGTTGAGAGATGAGATAATGGCAGCTCTTCTGGAGGTGGAGGAGTATGAGGTCACTAAGGCAAGGGAGGCAATGCTCTTGGGTATTGCTAATGAAAGGGCAGCTTATCTGTAGGGGCTGCACAAGAGACTGGTGAAGTGGCAGGTAGTGTGCGAGGAGCACCAGACATCAATAGAGATAGTGGATGGTGAGGACTGTGCAGAATTGTTGGCAGCTCTGGACGAACAGCAAAATGTGGAAGATGAGATTGCAGCAGAACGGAACCTGGATCTGACTGGAGAGGAAGTGAGCATGGAATTATAAATGTGGAGATATCAACACTCTCAAATATTTCACTATGAATAGTACAACCAATATTTTTTCTTTAAATGTCAATGGGCTTATGGGGACTGGGAGGCGACATATGATTTTTGGATGGCTGAAGAAACTGGAGGTGGATCTCTTCTTACTTCAAGATGTACAGTGTGAGGGGGAGGAAGATGGACTGGAATGGATAAGAGAGTGGGGTGGGGAGGCAGTTTGGCAGGGTAAAGTGGGAATTCTGGTTAGGAAGGGGAAAGGGGACATTGCGGACACTGGACATTGGGGTAGTAGATTGGTGTGGGGGACATGGCAGAGGCCTGGAAACTAGATTGTGGTGGGATCTTGTTACTGCCCAGCTGAGAGGGGGACCCAAGTGGCGTAGATTGGGGATCTGCAGGATTCTGGGCTCTTGGTTGAGGCTGGGGTGGACTGTCTGGGGGGTGATTTTAATATGATACAGGAGAGTAGACTGGACAGAACTGATGGGGGATGGGGATGGCAGGAAGGAGTGGGGGATTGGAGGACTGGGAAGAGGTAGAAAGACTAAGCTTACTGGTAGACACCATGCAACTTCAGGATGGGGATCGATGTCTATATACTCACTGGGTGGGAGGACTTAGTACTAGGATTGATTGGATTCTGACTGCTGAATGTTGGGGTAATACAGTTTGGGAGATGATGGAGGTTAAGTGGTGCCCTTGGTCAGATCACTGGGGTATTTGGGGAGGTGGGAGGTTTGGGGGGAGCAGAGAGGGGCCAGGACATTAGTGTCTGAACTCTTCACTGCTGGATGAGATGGACTTGTGGAATGTGTGGGTGGTAGAGGTTTGATCCAAGGTTAATAATTGGAGGCGAGCCAGGATGAAGATTGGAGATAGGTGGTGTAGACTGAAATCCGAAGCTCAGAGATACTGAGAGGAAGTGGGGAAGAAGCAAGGTGTTCAGCAGAGGAGACAAGTCCAATGGGCATCTAGGAGACTAGAAAGACTACTTCTGAATTGGGCTGGGCTACTGAAGGAGGAAGAGGTATTGGACTAGAAGACTAAGAGGGCTAAACTGGAAGTGGTGGAGCTGTAGGATTTGTTGAGGAAGGAGGAAGTGGTGTAGGCTCAGACTATGGTGGCAAGGCTATGGTGGCAGGGAGTGGAAGAAGGAGAAAGGCCCACAAGGTTTTTGTCCTGTCTCCTTTATGCTAGGGGAGCATGACACTGATGGGAAGGAGTCCTTAACAATGAGAGAGAGATGATATTAGGTATGCAGGAGATCCTTGCCAGCTGAGTACCCTGTTGAGATTATAGGTTACAACTTGATATAGATAATTTGTGGTACAGTGGTGTTGGGGTGACATCATCAACAAACACGTAAAAGTGCATTACTTGAGTGATCAATAAACATCTCTCTCTCTCTCTCTCTCGAATTTTCCTCTCTCCTATTCCTCCAAAAGTTCACAACAAAGGTTATGAGCCCCAGTTAGTGGATAATATACACACCTCTTTAATATATGCTATACTACAATGTACGAAGATGTCAACCCCAGGAAGCCCAAACTCAAGTGTTGCGGTGCTAAGCCTGGCAAGTAACACAAGTGGAACAGATACCAGCATGGGTACCACAGTCCCTCCAGTGGCAGCTACAATGACAAGAAGGATGATTCCTGTCTTCGACAGTAAGGATTATGCTATATGGGCATACCATATGAGGAACCTCTTGGAGGAATGTGGTCTAGAGAACTATTGGAAGCCACAGGCACAAATAATGAGATACGACCCAGTGAAGGATTGCAAGGCATTGAGGGAGATCATGTTCACTCTATTGAATGAGCAAATGAAACTTGTTATGGATGCTATGACAGCGAATGAAGCCTGGGAGACCCTATGTGACCATCATCAACAAGCATCTGCATCCAACAGATTCCACCTGAAGGGACAATTATTTACCCTATGGATGAAGCCCAAGGAGAGCATTCAGAAATATGCCAACTGTGTCAACAATCTGACGAATCAGGTAAACTCACTTTCTACGCTGGCAGACCTCATCAGGGAGGAAGACAAGGTCCTGGCTCTTATACAAGGCCTCCCAGATGCATATAACATAGTTGAATCCACTATGCAGGAATCCAATAAGCTTTTGGACTACAAGCACATCATCACAAGCCTATTAAATGATGAATCGAGGCAGAATAATGGCACAAATGAAGACTATGATGAGAAAGCATTCTATGGCGTGTGTGGTCGAGGCAAAGGAAAGCCAAGTAAAGGATGAGGTCAACGAGACGGTCAATGCACCAAGTTCGGCAGTAAGTGCTTCTACTGTGATAAGCCTGGACATTGCATCTAAGACTGCCATCTAAAGAAGAAAGAGAAGGGAGACCAATATGGTCAGGCAAACGTCGTGGACACCAACAATCAGAGCGGTGACGGGATGTTTTTCACGGAGGTGGAGAGCTGCCAACATGCAAATGTAAGTACGAGCGCTAATGTGTGCAGTGAAGAAGTTTGGCTCATAGATTCCAGCACAACACAATATATGATGGTACACCACGAATGGTTCTCTATGTATGAGAAGTTCGAGCATCTCATACCTATCAAACTAGGTGACAACAATGTAATCTACGCTCAGGGCAAAGGAAATGTTGGAATACACCTGCATGGAAAGGTCAAAGAACCCTCAGACACCTTTGCGGATATACTATATGCTCCGGATATAGGCAAAAATCTCTTCTTGATAGGACAAATGATGGCCTGAGGAGACAAAGGAGTAAACATATGCCTGAATGGAGTAATGGTAATCGATCTAAAGAACAATAAGGAATTAATGTATGTGTCGAAAAGAGGGAATCTTTATACAATCGACGGCATGCCGAACAGTATATCAGCACACTCCGCAATGACAAATGATACCTGGCATATATAGCACAAACAGTTAGGACACATTGGCCAGACAAGCTTAGAATGGATGATGAGGAATAGCTTGGTGAAAGGATTGCCGAACTGTACATCTCTGAACTTCTTTTGCGATGACTGTACAGCAAATAAGGCTTCTCGGAAGTCTTTTCAGAAATGGACGAAATGAGTGAGCAGCATACTCGATCTTATATATATGGATATCTGCAGTCCCATGCATACATTATCACATTCCGGGAAGAAGTATTTTATTACTTTCATCGATGATTACACTCATAAGGCCCATGTGTACTTCTTTTTAGCAAAGAGTGAAGCATTCGAGAAATTTAAAGAATTCAAGGTGAGTGTGGAGAATGATATGAAATGTCGGATAGAGATACTATGCTCAGATAATGGGACAGAATATGTAAATAAGTCCTTTAAATAATTCTTAAAAGAGCATGGAATACGACATACTAGAATGACTCCTTATACTCTGCAACAAAATGGCGTGGCGGAATGATTCAATTGAACAATCGTCGAGATGGCCCAAATGATGATGAATATAGCTGGTTTACCGCAATCCTTCTGGGCCGAAGCATTGAACATGGTGGTATACATACATAATCGATGCATTTCTCGAGCCTTAAGCAAAGAAAGTGACGTACAGTCTAAGGATGATAACCTTACACCTGAAGAACTGTAGAGTGGATCCAAGCCCAATGTCTCACACTTATGGATATTCAGAAGCGAGGCTCACATATTGGATAAAAGCAGAAATAGAGGAAAATTCGAGCCTAAAGCAGATAAGCATATATTCCTTGGATATGATGGGTCAGTGTATAGGTTGTGGAACACGCAAAAGCACGGTATAGTCATCTCTTATGACATTCAGTTCAAAGAGAAAGCAAAGGAAATTTGTGTAGAAATTCCTATACCCGTAACCAATCCAACAGTGAGTGGAACTACACCGACGGTGAGTGCAAAAACTACATCAACGATTCCAGCAACAATGGTACAACCTATGCCAATGAGATCAACACCGCAAGTACTTACAAAAACCCCTGAACCGAGAATTATGGAGATTTTGGATAACAAAGAGGATATCTCTCCAAAGGGCAAGAAAAAGTGCAAGTCTGGGATGGACAACAAAGTCCAAGCAGATCTGGGAAGTTACTGGGACCCACCCAAGTCATCTCGTTGCAAACAACATCACATGAACTATGCCTGCAAATGCACTTACATAGCAACAATCAGTGAGCTGGCACACTACAACAAAGCCATTCATTCGAATGATAAAAAGGAGTGGAAAAAGGCTATGGACGAGGAGTATAATTCACTTATCGAGAATGACATATATGACTTGGTCCCTCTTCCAGCAAATCGACAAGCCATAGGATCCTGATGGGTGTATAAAATTAAGCACAATAGCAATGGCGGCATAGAGCGATATAAGGCCCGATTTGTGGCAAAGGAGTATTCACAAGACTTTGGGATTGACTATGATGAGACCTTTTCCCTGGTATTTAAGCTTACTTTACTTAGAATACTTCTTGTGATCAGAGCCAAGTACAACTACAAGATACATCAAATGGACATTAAGACAGCCTTTCTAAATGGAGATGTGGATACTGAACTATACGTTCTTCAACCACAAGGATATGAACTCTACAACAATGTGAAGGAGTTAGTATGCAGACTACGCAAAGGCCTCTATGGTATAAAACAGGCGGCGAGGCTATGGAATCGAAAGATCGACAATTATCTCATAGAAGAGAATGGGTTCAAATGATGCAAAGCAGACCCATGCATATATACTCGTCATACATCCTCAGGAATGGTGTACCTAGGAATTTGGGTCGATGATATTATTCTGGTTGGAACAACAAATAAGATTAACAAAGTAAAGGCGGCACTACACAAGAAGTTCAAAATGACAGATCTGGGTGATGTATCTTTCCTTTTGGGGATATCCATTATACGTGACAGGAGCACGCGTACTATATACCTAAGCCAAGAAGCCTACATTCAGACAATACTTAAGTGGTTCAGCATAAGCAAGTATAAGCCAGTCAGAACACTGATGGAGACATCTGTGAGATTAAAGAAGTCTGATACACCCAATGACAATGATATTCCCTATTGACAAGTAGTAGGATCCCTTATATATCTGATGCTCGGGACAAGACCCGACCTATCATATGCAATCAACAAAGTGGCACAATACGCATCATGCTATGACAACTCGTATTGAACGGCAATCAAGTACATATTCAGGTACATTAAAGGCACAAAGAGCTGTATGCTCAATCTGGGTGATAAGGGAGTAAGTGGGAGTACCATTACGGTAAGCCTTTCTGGCACGTGTTACACTGATTGAGCTAGAGACTTGGATGACAGAAGGTCTATGACAGGATATTTCTTCTATCTTGATGATGGTGGTGTCATTTCATGGCAAACTCATAAGCAATCATCAGTAGCAACATCATCTATGCAAGCAGAATATCAAGCATTGTCAATGGCGATGAAGGAGGCCATCTGGCTTCATGAACTACTAAAGGATCTGGGATTCACTCAAGGATCTACGACTATACAACAGGATAACCAATCTACCATTGCTTTGGCAAAGAACCCTATACATCATGCAAGGACTAAGCATATCGATATACAGCACCATTACATATGAGAGTGCATTGAAAATGAGGCTATACGCCTGCTATATATCCCTACGGAGCAAATGGTGGCAGATTTGCTGATGAAGGCCCTTCCAAAGGCAAAATTCAATTTTTGCATGCAAGGAATGGGTGTAATGATGAGTGATGAGCAGTTAATGGCAAATAATGGGTAGAATAAATATTATGGTGAAACAACAGGTAGAATGAGTGTTATGGTAAATATTTGTGATGGAAATCTATAACATTGCTCAGGATTTCCATTTTTCACTACTTCTCTTACCTATTTTTATACTTATAAGCAGGGAATTTCAACCTTTTTCGATCATCTAGATAGCATCTCATTGGTAATGTTTTGCTTAGCTGTAGCTGGAGATTGATCAGTTTTATTTGCATTTGCATTCTTTATCTCATTGAGCGGGAGTATTGAGATTACAGGTTACAACTCGATATAGATAATTTGTGGTGCAGTGGCATTAGGGTGACATCATCAACAAATGCATAAAAGCACGTTACTTGAGTGATCAATAAACATCTCTCTCTCTCTCTCTCTCGAATTTTCCTCTCTTCTATTCCTCCAAAAGTTCACAACATATCCACTAGAGTAACCTCTGGAGTAAAGAGAAGGGAGGGGAGGTAGTGCAGGACATTGAGCAGCATCTGGAGGAGTGGCACCCAAATCCTATAGCAGGGTTGGGGGATCTTGGCTAACCAGTTTTGGGAGAGGAGATTCTTCGAGTTCTAGTATCAACAACCCTGGGAATGGCACCTGGGGAGGATGGTTTGCCTTGGGACTTTTGGAAACATATGGTATCCATAGAGGAGGCTCTGGAGGAGATGTCGCTGATGTGTGATGCGGTCATCAGTACTGGGGAGTAGATTGGAGGGCAGCAGTTGGGGCTGGTATCCCTGCTGTACAAGGACAAAGGGCATAAGAAGGACTGGAAGAACTGGAGGCCAATTATGCTACTGGATATGGACTGCAAGCTGGTCACCAAAATCCTGATGGTGAGGCTACAGGGTGTGGCCCAACAGGTGCTAGGGAAGGAGCAGCAAGGCTTTGTGGGGGGCTGACTGATTCAAGATGGCACAGCATGGGTTCATGGTGTCATTGAAGGTACTAGGGCTGCAGGGGTGGATGGCCGCTTGGTCTTTCTGGACCAGGAGAAGGCCTATGATAGAGTCTGGAGAGTATGGTTAGAGAAGGTACTGGAGTGCATTAGTGTACCAGTGGGCATGTGTTGGTCACTTATTGGATTACTGGAAGGGAGTAGGGCTGTGATTCTGGCAAATGGACACAGGGGGACTTCTTTCCCCTTTGGGAGGGGGGTGCCTCAGGGGGATCTGCTGTCACCTATTCTTTATGCCTTCGCTCTAGAGCTGTTGTTGGATCAGATCTGGCACAGAGTTGGTGGCCTGAATATCTTGGCCGTTAATTGGAAGGTGGGGGCCTTTGCAGATGATATGATGGTTGGGTTGGGCTCAGTGGCAGATGTGGCTATACTCAAGGAGACAGTTGAGTGATATGAGAGATGCTCTGGGGCGAAACTCAACTGGCACAAGTGTGAAACAATGGTCCTTGAGGAAGGAGTCATAGGTGGGGACATCATTGGAACAATTGTCCCAGCTGGAGGAGTGGTACAGTACTTGGAGATCTATTTCTCAGTGTATGGCTCTTTACTTCCCAAGGAGTGGTGGGAGCATAAGCTGGTAGAATGGGGGAAAGTACTGATGAGTTGGGGTGGTAGGTAGGTGTCGCTGGTGGGAAGGGTGACTGTTCTGAATGTATATTGAATGCTGAAGCTTTGGTATCTGGGCTACCATTTGGACTTCCCTAATTAAAAAGCTTCTCAAGATAGCCTGCTCTTGGCTCTAGGCTGGACACTGGAGTCAGATTGGTTGGGAGGTACTAGCACTTCCTATGGATTGTGGAGGACTTGGCCTGGTGGACTTTCCCAAGAGGCTACTCTGCTTGAAGGTGAGGTGGATGAAGAGGGCCAGTGAGTTGAGAGAAGGAGAATAGATGCCCCTTATGCAGCATTTGTGGGAGGCGAGAGTGTCACCATGGGGTAGCTCAGGTGATCTACTGTCCTTGGTGGCCTTGGATGGTAGTCAGAGGATGAGATACAAAGGATTCTGGTGGGGAGTGGTAGATGGGGCCCATTGCATTGGGATCTATTGGCAAGGTACTGAAGGGGATGAGAACTGGGTTCCAGAGATGTAGAGGTGGGACAGGCTCTTGTTGGGAGGGAATCTGGTCGAGGACTTCTGCTTAGAGGAGGGTATAAAGTGCCTTAGAGGTCTGGGGTAGGACCTTTGGCCGGAGACCTGGCAAGGGGCTGAGATTGGGGAGAGATGGGACTGGGCAGACATCTGGTCTTGGATCGAGGTTGTGTTGAGGTGGCTTCCACCAAAACTCTGGGTAGCATGGTGGAGGCTGTTGTATCAAAATGTGATGCTAAACTTTAGGGCAGGTCATCTGGTGGATGGTGGGGTCTTTGATTGTGAGGAGTGTTATAATGTAGGGCAGGAGGGAGGGGTGGTGCAGACTCCTGAACATTGGCTGAGGGAGTGCGAGAGTATGGAGAACTTTTGGAGGGTAGTTGGGGAGAGGTTGGGAGTGTTGGTACCTGACCCTGAGGTGGGTGGGTGGTGGGCAGCACTGCAGTCAAGGCTGGTGGGGGGGGTGGAGAATGAGTGGCTGACAGTTGATTGGGCTGTCACAATATGGGTGGAGCTCGCGGAACACTGGTGGAGCATCTTTGAGGAGGGCCCCCGGAGGCTGGTGAGACTGAGGGTAGTGAGGTGGGAGGAGCTGATGCTTGAGCTCTTCAAGGCATGGTGGATTGGTTGGGGTCCCAAGGTGGGGGGACATAAGGGACTAGTAAGGAGGATTGTAGAGAAGAGTGATGGTAGAGTTATGGTAACAGTGGATAGGGTGTCATTTGTAGGAACTAGGGAGGGGGGGGGCCCCTGTGGGATAGGTTGAGGGCTTAGGCTGTATCAATATTACTATAGACGTTGGTTAATAAAGGGAGTCCAAGTGACTATAA
>RBNI01007640.1:0-10120 GCA_003990745.1 Jimgerdemannia flammicorona | reverse complement strand
TTTTTTCTCCCACCTATCTTCCCATTTGTATAATCCAATCACACAGTGCCGTCATCTCTCCCAGTACTCCTGGGACTCCCAACATCTTTTTCTAGAAGTTCCAGGGCAGCCCATCCTCCCCAGGTACTGTATCCAAGGTTGTTGCAGCAAGAACCTGGTGGATCTCCTCCTCTTGCATTGGCATTACTAAATCCTCCAGTCCAATTGCTTGTATAGGGTGCCAATCCTCCAATGCTCAGTCAATGTCCACAGTATCTGCCCCACCCTCCTCCTCACTCCACAATCCACTCCAATACTCCTTTAATGAACTAAGAATATCTTGTACTCTATGCACCAATATACCATCGGCATTTAGCACCCCCTCCCACCTTTGTTGTATCCTTCTTGCCTGAAGGGCTCTTGTGAGAAACTTTGAGAGCCGCTCCCCTTCCTCCAACCCCTGCCAATGAAGCCACACCACCAGACCCTGAACCCTTGCCTCTTCCTCATTCTGCAGCACCTGTTGTAGTACAACCACCTCCATTCTTGTCCTTATCACCCTCCAGTCCTCCTCTCCCTCCAATGTCACCCATCTCGCCCAGTCCTCTAAGAGTCTAGTCAGTCTACAAGAAGCCCACCACACCCACCATCCCCTCTGTCTCCCAGCCTCCTTACCAGCCTTGCTCCAGAAGGTCTTGGCCATCTCCTTTATCCTCATCCACCTAATGCCAACTGAGACACCCTCCTGCCTCCAGCATTCCACTTGCAGTCAAATGTCTTCAGCCTACTTATCTCACCGGATCTCATCATCTAGTAGGGAGAAATTAAGGTGCCAATGTCCAGACCCATCCCCACTCTCCCCAAAATGTCCCTGCCCTAAAAGCCCCCAATGATCCAACCAAGGATACCATTCTACCTCCAGCAACTTCCAAACATCCAAGCCCCAGCAGCTGGCTGTCAGAATCCAATCGATCCTCATCCCCAGGCCCCCAGCCCAGTGTGTGTACACCCTCCTATCCCCCCAACATTCTCTACCCACATCCACCAAAGTACTCAGTCTTTCCACTTCCTCCCATACTGCCAACCCTCCACTCCGCTCCTCAACTCCTTGTCCTCCATCAGTTCTGTCCCTCAATGCATCTCTGACCATATTGAAGTCCCCACTAAGTATGTCTATCCCCACCTCTGTAAGAATTCCACTCTTCTGTAGGCCCTTCACCTGATTCACATGCTCACCCCATACCGTGGGGCAGTAACATGAGCCCACTGTAACTGGCTCCCAACTGGTGCGGATCTACTCTCCCCAGACCAATCTATCCCCCCAGCTTCACATGTCCCTTATCTCTCCTTTGCCTTTTCGTACCAGAATCCCAACCTTGCCCTTCCAAACTGCCTCACCTCCCCACTCCTTCATCCATTCCAGTTTATCCAAGTCATCCTCACACCTGATATCCTGCAAGAGGAAGAGATCGGCCTCCAATCTCTTCAGCCAAGTAAAAATGTTCTTATGCTGATAAGTGCCCTGTAGCCCATTCACATTCAATGAAAAAATGTTGGTTGTACTATTCATAGTGAAAAATGGTGTGTTAACAAGCTTTCTCTACTGCTCCATATTCATCTCCTCCTATGTCAAATCCAGATTATGTTCCATGGTCACCTTCTCTTCTTCAGCCCTCTGAGCCTCCAGTCCAGCCAACAGCTCAGTCATCTCCCCATCCACCTTCTCCTCGAATTCCTCATGGTACTCCAGACAGGCTTCCTGTCAGAGCTGCAGTCCATGATACTTGGTCCAGCAGTATTCAGCCCTCTCTCCTGCGACTCCCGCCATCTCTGCCTCCCACTCCTTATCTACCTCATAGCCCTCCTCCTCCAGATACACTGCCAGGATCTCCGTCTTCAATACCATCACCACCCCTTCCCCCTGCAGAATCCTTGCCCAATGTTTGTTGCTCATTACCCTCAAATCTACCTCACCAAGTTCCTCGGCCACCAGATTGTTCATCATCCTGCACATCCAAAGTAGGTTCCCCACCTCCTTTCCTCCAGGGGTCACCAGTCTCCCACCATCCAGCATTGTGGTGTCAGCCCCAGCACTCGCAGCCTCATTCCACTCTTCTGGGATATCCACCAGTTCCTCCTCACCAACCGCCACCACTTGTCCCCTGTTCGCTGCCTCTGGAACTCCAAATTGCACTCTCTGGGCCCCCCACATTGGCACATCCTCCTCCACCCTGTTTTGGGAAGCTGGGCTCTGCCTGATAAGGGGAGTAGGGGATGGAGAATTCTCCCATGTCTCATCCCAAACCTCCAGCATACCATCTGCATACAGGTCCTTGCCAGTTATCTCCCTGTTCACACCAGTCTCCTTCCCCACACTCTCGCCTCCCTCGTCTGCCCAGACACTCTCTTTGGCCCCCCCTGTGGCCACCATCCTGCTCGTCTCCTTCTGAGGTCCACCCTTCATTTTCATCAGCAGTTCCCTCTACCTCTTATGTCTCTGATCTCATTCTCACTGCACCTTACTCACTCAAATCTGCTTTCCATCCACCACCTCCAAGTGCATTACCTCCTCAAAGGCCTTCCAAGCCTTTGTCTACTGTTCCACTATACTGCTCAGCTCTTCCAGCACTTCTAATAGATCCTCTTCCTTCTCCTCACTCCCCTTCATCCTCGTTACCTTGCATATGATTGCCCCCCAGACCATACCAGAAGGCCAGTCCCTTGCCTTCCCAGTTGCCTCCTTCCCTGCCAACCGAATCCTCACATCCACGTCACCCGTCCTGAGCAAGGTCCCCTCCCAGACCCTAAATCCAATATCTACTACCTTGCCATACTCTACCATAACCTCCTCAACCCTCTTCCTCGTCTCCATCGCTGTCACTGTGGGCACCCCTTTCACCAACAGTTGGACCACCCTGGGGTCCCATTTCAGACATCTGGCCATTGGTACACACACCTCTCCAACTACCAATCCAACCTTCAATGCTTCCTCCAATGGCTCAGCCTCCTCAAAGCCCACCTCCACTCTCTCCAGTCTCTTCAAAAACTTTACAGATGCTGCTCCAGCCACCTGCTTAGCAATCAGCCCCAATACCATTTTCACCATCACCACCAGGTCCTGGAAGCACAGTGTCACTGTGAATACTGAAATCGATTTCTTGAGTAACGGTGCCACTGCCAGGCCTGTTACACCATCCGCCAAATCTCCACATCCCCCAAGCCCCAGTCACTCAGCCACACCATCCACAGTCATATCTGGATTTTTTTCCAGATTAGCAGTCCCATCTCCATCAGCTGTCACACCCCCCCCAGCCACTACACCTCCAGTCCCTCTGCCTCCTTTACTAAGGGCCACTCTCCCATGCACTGTCACCTTCTCTGCTTCCTTGCCTTTCTTCAACCAACCCTCCAGCCCCGATGCCTGCTTCCTTCCCTTCACCATCTCAGCAAAGCTCGCCCTCCCAGATTCCTGTCCTCCACTACCTCCTCCTCCCCTTCTACGCCCACCTGCCAGCAGCCCTCTCATATCTCCCCCCAGGCCAGAGCCTCTCTCCACTTGCTGCCAGTCGAAAGCACTTGGGCTGCCCTGCCCAGTACGCACCTCAGATTGCCTGTTGGTCACCATGTTGCTAGTCTCTTTTCTCCAAAATGATGTTGTAGTTGCCTTCCAAATGTTGTATAACCCGAGAGGTACTAGAGAGAGATGACTAGTAGTTATAGTTACTCAAAGTAGTATAACTGTATATAGACATATCCAGTATAATATTTAATCATAGCCTTAAATATATATAAATACTCTCTATACTGAGTATATTATAACCTCAGCTCTACTTTTCTCAAATATAAGAATAAAAGTAGTACTTTTATTACAAACTCTCAGATCTGACTTATTAATAATTCTAAGCCTAATCAACTTAAAATACAAGCACAGCTATTCTTCAGTATAAGAACCTGAAAGTAATATCTTGGACTCTGTTATAATAGATAACTTAGAACTCAGTGTTTCCTCAAGAACTCAGAACTTAAAGCTGATAATTATTACTAATTATCTATATTATATTAATTCTATTAGTATATAGTTTTATTATAATTTAGTAGTAGTGGATAGTTACTCTCAACCTATAAGTAACCTTTCTTTAAGAATCTACTACAGATAATCAGAATTGGTCAATATCACCAATATTGTCAGTAATAGTTAAGACAAATCTTCACTCTAGATACTCCTCAGACCTAAGTAGAAAGATTTAATAGAATTATTACTAAGTAGACCAAAACCCACACTAGCTAAGAAGAGTTTGACAAACTCAATAATGAAACTATCTAAGAAGTATTCAATATCTTCCTTATACTCAACAAAGAAGTTTCCTATATTCTTAAACTTAAAAAGAATTTTAACAAGCTAGTTGATAGTTACTTCTATAAGAAATATATCTAAGAATCTATTGAGACTATAACTGAAACTTCCTGAACCATCTTTCAAATATTTGCTACTATAAAGCCAAGACCTTCTTGAACTATAAAGAATACTACTTCTATCAAAAGAAATTCTACTTCTATTATTGAATTCTTTATACATAAGTAAGAATAATTCAGTAATAAGAACTACAAGTCACCAGACCCAGTGAAGCCCCCACTACATTATCTAGATCTAGAAGAATAATTGAAAAAATACCCAAATCAGACATTGGTAACCCCAGTATTATTACAGATCTACCACTCAGAATTTCAAGTTTATCAAAGATCACAGTAAATTAAATAGTTACTTTGTCAAAACTACTAGTCTATAAACTTACTTATCTTAGTAATATTATAGAAGAATTAAGTTCAAACCATAATTGATATATTATAATAATAGAAGAAGACAAAACCCAATCATCTCACCAAATAGATAATAGAGATAGCAGAATGATATTAGTAGATAATAAGATAATAGTATTGACTGATCAAGTAGCTATACTCACTCAAGCTCTTTGCCTCAGAATTGAAATAAACAAGTCTACAAAAGGACTCTGTCTCACTTCATTTGAAGGCAAAGTAGACTAAGTAATAATATTTATAGGATAAGTTAATACTAATTACTGTATTAATAGATGAAATAACAACTGAAGTCCAGATAGCATCCTTGACAATAATATATACTATAAGATTGAAGATCTCTATACAACAGCAAGTATATAGGTAGAAAAAATTGCCACACACTTTATAGATATAGTAGCCCAGTAGTGACACAATCCCCTTATCTGGGAAATCTATGCTGAAGTTATTACAAGTAATGGAGATAATTATCATCTTAACTATAAAGCTTATCTAGCTACTATAGGTCTAAAGGAGCTAATTATCCAGTAGTTCTAAAGCTCTGCTCATATTATAGAAACCAGAACTAAACTTAAGAATCTATAATTCTATAATAATATAAAAGAAGACCTTGAAGTATTTGCTATAAGATTAGAAACTCTCCTAAACACTATTAGAGTAGAATACAGCTAGTGAGAGCAGACTGTAAATAGAACCCAAGCTGTCTATTTCTTTGATATTATCTCTAGATGGCTATCAGAAAAAATCTATAAACAAAGATGACTCTATAATTGCCCATATGAGCAATAGTACTTAAGATAAGCTATTACTCAAGTATATACTATCTTCATAGTCCAAAGGCTAAGAGAATAGAAATAATAATAAAAGAGATAAATAATACTAATTTGAGAAGAAGTATAAACCCTAGAATGAGTTCTTAAGACTATAAGAAGGATTTAAGAAATTGTCTGATAAGGAAATGGAAGAACTTATAAAGAAAGGAGTATATTTTTACTATAAAAAGAAAGGACATATATCTCACAAATATCCTGACAAGAATATAAGCAAAGAACCATCTTCTTTATATACCATCACTATAATAGAAGATAATTTAAAAGAAATCTCCAAGAAAATCAAGATCAAGAGATTCTATATCACTGCAAAGATCTCAGACAAGACATATGAATCAGATGCTGGCTATGATCTTTACTCCAGCATGAAAGTAACCATCAAACCAGGTAAGTAAGCAATCATTAGTACAGGTATTGGAATAGAAGTCTCTAAAGGAACTTATATCTATTTCACAGAAAGGAGTAGTTTAGCTAAAGAAGAGAGACTCTATATAGCTAGAGTTATAGATCAAGAATTTAAAGATGAAATTAAGATTCTACTATACAATACTGAACAAAAGACTATCAAAATTACATGTGAAAAATAAATTGCCTAAGCTATCATTAAAGTAATATATAATGATCTCAAAGTAGAAGAAATGAAAGAACTATCACTCTTTAATAGAGGAGAAAAAACTTTTGGATCAATAGAGAAGTACTCTGATAAGGCCAAAGAGAAAACTAAGATACAGAAGATTGTCTGTATTGAAGAACCTCAAGACTGAGATCAGAAATGGTATCAGTATATTACTGATAGATATGTCTCTATAGGATAGTACCTACATAAAATCAAGATATACTATTTTAAATATATAGAAGAATATATCACATGTGTTCTTGAATCTAAGAAGTATAAGTCAATGATCTCAGAACAATAAGATAAATATTAATGATGAAGATAGAGAAGTACAAGATTGAGAAGAAGAAACTACTTTAGAAACAATTGCCACTTAGCAAGAAACTAATACAGAATACATCTGCCTTCAAGGAAAGATTGAAGGAAATCCTGTCAAAGTTCATATTGATAGTGGAGCAAGCAAATGCTATCTTGATCAAGAAACTGCTGACAAATTCCATCTCAAGATACAAAAGAATTCAGAAGGAAATATTGCTACTTTCAGAAATAGAATAATATAGAAACCTCTAAAATATATAAGAATGTACTTCTATAACTCAGAAACTATACCACAAGACAAATCTTTTATATCACACATCTCTCTAAACACAACTTTATCTTCAGAAAATCCTGGCTCATACAGAAGAACTCCTATATTAATTGATAAACCAATATGATCTATCTGAGAGATATCAAGTTACAATTCAAGTATACTAAAAATAAACCAAAGCTCAGATATGATATTATTTCTACTATTCAGATGAAGAAACTGATTTAAAAACCAGACTAGTACATCTATATATATACAGTTAAAGAGACTCTAGAAGAAGATGATAAAGAGCTCTCTAAACTTTTAAAAGACAAAGATGATGAAGAAGACAACCTCTAAGAACTTCTCCAGAAATATAAAAATATTTTCCAAGAACCTCAAGAACTACTACCAGTTTAAGTGGTAGAATATATATAGTATTGAGACTATTCTCAGTTCAAACCCACCCTATTATAGAATCTATTGATTAGTCCAATCTGAGCTGGAAACTCTTAGGGAATAACTAGCAGAATTGATAAGCAAAGATCTCATCTATTTATCAAAATTACTATATAGTATACCAATTCTCTTTGTCTGCAAAAAGGATAAAAGTCTTTATATATATATTGATTGTTAAGTACTTAATAAGAAGATTTTAATTAAGAATTAATATATACTTCTAAGAATTAATAAACTACTTGACCAAGTATATAAGACTAAGATCTTCTTACTCATTGACCTTATATCTAGATACTACCAAATCTGCATCAAAGAAGAAAATATCCCCAAGATAGCTTTTCAAACAAGATTTGAATATTATGAATTCTGTATAATACTATTTGATCTTATCAATATACTAGCAATATTTTAAATACTGATAAATAATATCTTTCAAAAATACCTTAAAGTATTTATTCTGATCTACTTAGATGATATCCTAGTATATAGTATAAGCAATATTATTCACTGACAATACCTACAAATGGTCTTTGATATACTCTATAAATATAAGCTCTCAGTAAAAAAAAAAAAAAAAAAAAAAAAAAAAAAAAAAAAAAAAAAAAAAAAAAAAAAAAAAAAAAATACTATTTTTTTAAGAAGGAAATCAAATACCTAGGCTATATTATTTCTGAAAATAGTATTGTCATTGATCCCAAGAAGATCCAAGCAATCTGCAATTAGTCTATTCTGAAGATCCTCAAGTTTCTATAAGGATTCAATAGACTAGCAGAATATTATAGAAGATTTATTCAAAGATTCTCTATAATTGCTACTCTACTCACAAGTCTTGCTAAGAAAGATACTAATATTGAAAAAGAATAGACAGAAGAATATATCACAGTAATGAATACTCTCAAAAGAATACTGACTAATATACTAATTCTGATCAGTTCTGACTTATTAGAATCCTTCATAGTTACTACTAATACTTCAAATATTACTATTAGAGCTATTCTGACTCAATATTAACACTCTGTTATTTATCTGTCTCAGAAACTTAATAAACATGAAAGAAACTATACTATATAAGATAAAAAATTCTTTACAGTTATCTGATCTCTACAAACATAGAGATACTTCCTTTTCAGCAAAATATTTATCTTATAGACTAACCACTAAGCTCTCTGATATATTCAGATATAGTTATTTTTATAGAAAGACAGGCCTGATGGATACAGATCTTAGTACTATTTGATATTGAAATTAAGTACATTGCTGAAACCAAGAATGAAGTGTAGCCAATATACTCTTCCAAAGTACTCAGAAAGATGACCTCACCACAATCAGTAACATTATCACCAGCCTATTTGAAGAAGTTAAGAAGGAGTATACCAAAGATACTAATATATAAGAAATTACTAGACAAATCCTCAAAAAAGGTAGTAATATTATAAAAAGGTTTACAAGAATATATTTATCTAAAATGGATATATATATCTTAATAATACAAGAATCTGAGACCTAGATATTATGAATTCTACAAGAACTATATAATATACTTATAACTAGATATATGAAGTTTGATAAGATATACCAATATATTATCTAAGACTTCTAATGGTCCAAAATTACATCTAATATTAAGAACTATATTATATCCTGTGATATCTACCAAAGGTATAAGCCCAGCAATTAGATACCAGCTGGTACTATACAATTACTACCAATCTTTATCTAGAATTGAAACTACATTGGAATAGATTTTATTGTCCAGTTGCCAAAAACTAAGAAGGAAAGAAATACAATTGTTGTTTTTATTAATTATCTCAGTAAATAGACCTACTTCATTATAATAACTACTACTGCAATAATACTAGAAACAGTATAACTATTTGTTGAAAATATATTCTATCTTTATAAACTACTCTCAGCAATCATCTCAGACTAAGATACAAAGTTTACAAGCAATTTTTGACAAGCACTCTTCAAGAGCTTAGGAGTGTAATTAAAAATGTCTACAGCATATTATCTATAAATAGATAGCCAGACAGAAAGAATAAATTGAACTCTGAAGCAGATGCTTAGTATCTATTGTGGCTATAAGTAAAATAATTAGAATGAAAAGCTGACTTTAACTGAATTTATATATAATAACAGTCCAAGTACAAGTATCAAAAATAATGATATTCTACTTGAATTATGGATAATACTTATAAACTCCTATAGTCACTATCTAAATTATAGTACCTAAAATATAAAAAATCACCATATGTACCATACAAGATAATATTTAGTAAATATGAGATGCTCTCATAGAAGTATAAAGAATATAAATAATATATACTAATAAAAATAAAAGAGAAGTCACCTATAAAATAGGGGAATAAGTATTACTCAGTATTTAGTACCTGACTCTGAGTAATATAAGCCTCAAAAAGAAGCTTGGACTCTGCTATATTAGACTATTCAAGATTCTTAAAAAATACAGACCTATTGTATATACAGTATGTTCTAAAACTGAACCAATGTTTTATTAAATTTTATATTTTAATTATTTAAATAAAAATACTCTAAATAAATATATTTTATATTATATATATTATAGTTTTATATTAGAGATATTTAAAAATATTAAATTTATTATTTTTAAATTTTTATTTTATCTTTAAAAAAAAATCTAAAAAAAAAAAATTATTGGTTCAGTTTTGGAACCAAATTATTTATAAATATTCTTTATTTAATAGATAGACAATAAATTGAGATATATATTTAAAACTTATTATAATTATTCTTTTAATATTTCTCTATAATTTCATATAATTTATTTTTTAAAATTTTATTTATTTTATCTTTTAAAAAAATAATAAAAAA
>RBNI01007639.1:0-10121 GCA_003990745.1 Jimgerdemannia flammicorona | reverse complement strand
AAAAAAAATATATATATATTTGTTCCTTCTTAGTATAACTAATAGAGGTCCAATTAAATCTACTCTCTATCTCTGAAAGATATTGTATGGTGATATAATTGGTTGTAATAGTGCTTGATAATTCTTCTTTCCTTGGTACTTCTGATAAGTATTACATTTCTTAAGTATATCTTAGACTTGTGTTCTGAGATTAGGCCAGTGTTAGTGTGTTGTTTGTAGTTTTTCTTCTATATTTACCTATCCTTGGTAGGTCTTCTGGTGTTCTTTCTGAATAAGATCTTCTTGTGTCTTAATAGTCAGAGGAACTTCCTTTAGGGTATAGTTCCTTAGTATACTCTTCTTCTGATTTATTAGAATTGACAGGAAAGTATATCAACATTGTTGTGAGCTTTCTCTGCTTTGTAGATAATGGTGATTATATAATCCTAAATGATAAGAATCTAGTAGACTAGGATTCCAGTAGATTTCTTATAGTTGAATAGCTATTTGAGGGCAGCATAGTTAGTTATTAGAGTGAATGTTTTTCCAATGAGATAATATTTGAATAGAGTAACTACCCATATGACTGTAAGATATTCAAATTTGATACTGCCATAGTTAATCTGCTACTGATTAGTAGCTCAACTTACATAAGCTATCATATAGTATTGTTGGTCAGGTCCTTCTTGGACTAGAACTGCTCTAAGGTTATCTTTAGAAGTATCTGTATACAAGATGAATGACTTCTGTAGATTGGGATGCACAAGGATTAGTACTGTAGTTATGTAGTACTTGAGTTCCTTGAAGGCTAGTGCTTGTAGTTCTATCCATTTATATGATACTTCTTTTTTGAGCAGAGTTTGGATTGGGGTAGCAATTTGGGCAAAGTTCTTGATAAACCTTCTATAGAAGAATACTAATATTAGAAATGATAGTGTTTCCTTCAGAGTCTTAGGTACTGCAATTGTTGATCTTCTTGGTTTTCTTTGAGTCTATGTAGATTCTTTCTTTTGAAACTATAAATCCAAAGAATTCAAGTTTCTGTTTTCCAAAGTAGCATTTCTTAGCATTGAGTCTCAGATAGATCTTGTGGGTGAGCTTGAAAAATTCTTTTAGATAGTATAGATATTCTTTGAAATTTTCTGAATAGATATTGAAATCATTCATGTATACAATCAGGTATTGGTAGATTAGTAGGCCATAGACTGAGTTTATCATTCTCTGGAAGGTGAGAAGTATATTGCAAAGTCCAAATAGCATTCAGAGATATTTAAACAGTTTTTCTAAGGTAAGGAAGGCTGTCTTTTGAATGTCTTTGAGATCTATAAAGATCTTATAAAATTTTGTAAAAAGGTCTATACTGCTGAAGTATCTGGTATCTTGTAACTGGTTCAAGAGGTCATCAATTCTGAGCAAAGAATAGGTATCATTCTCAGTAACTAAATTAAGTTTTCTATAGTCTATATAGAGTCTTCATCCTTCTTTCTTTGGTACAATAGGTATGGGGCTAGCCTAAGGACTGGGAGAGGGTTGGATAATCTCATTGTCTAAGAGTTCTTAAATGTATTCCTTTTCAAATATCTTTAAGTGATGGGATATTCTATAAGGTTTCTGCTAGATGGATATTGCATTTCCTATATTTATACTATAGTAATATGATGGGTTATATAGCAGATTATCATAATTGGTGGTAAAGATATCTTCATATTTGTTGAGGAGTTCTACTAGTTGTTACCATTACTGAGGTATCAATTCTTCTCCAATATTGGTAGAAGGCTTTACTGTCTCCTGGATTGCAGAGAGGTCTTTCCATTCTTCTGAGACCTTTTGCCATTTTCTGATAAGTTTAGCTCATAGACTTCTCTGTAGATTCAGTTGAGGAAGGGCACTAGATGTTCTATAATTGTTTCTTTTGACAAAATGAGACTTTCCTAGCTCTGGTTGGTTGCTCAGGAGTACACAGAATTCATCTTATTAGAGAATATGTATCTCTCAATATCTAGGTTCAGAATGTCTTCATTGGGTTCAAAGAGATTCCTGGGGTCAAGTGGTATAAAGATTTTTGAAAATGGTTTGCTCTCTGGGCTCCAGGATGAGATTCTTGTATAATTTGACTGGTTGGTGATATACTTGCTAGAGAGTATTTTTCTTGAGGTAGTTGACCTGGAGGAGATGTACTTTCTTCTTGTCTGAGCTTCTAAATCCTTTAATTTGTCTTGTTTCTTCAGTCAGTTTAGAGACTTCTTGTAATTGAGGGATCTTGACTTTCATGAAGACTGCTTAAGCAATCTTCTGCTCTAAGAATTTAGTATTATTCTGTGCCACTATTATATAGAATGATCTTAATTTCACCTATATATTCTGGGTCTATAGTTCCTTCTTCTACAGTTACTCCTTATCTAGCAAGTCCAGACCTTGAGGTTAGTTGGATATGGCTAGTTCTGTTCTGAACACCAATATTCTTCCAGGCTTGATGAGTTTATCCTCCAGACTGTAGAGGTTATACTCTATATCTTATTAGTGAGCTTTGGTTGGGGGTTTGGCCTTGGGATATAGTACATACTGGGTAATATCTTTGCTAAGTTTGGACTATCCTTGGGCTGAAGCTTTACTAGCAGAGAGTTTTCAGGCTCTAAGATTGAGGTGCAGCCATCTGGCTCTAGTAGAGAGATCTCAGAGATAGCTGATTCCTCTTTTTTCTATAGGGTCTAGGGCTTCTATGAAGTTGGTGGTATCTTCTACTCATCCTTAGTAAGTTGTATGTCTAATGAGAGCTAGGATATCTTCTCCTAAATCATAGATCTTGAGGGACCTTCTTTCTGGTTTCTTGGTCTGGCTTTTTCAGATCTGAGTTCTATTGTCTCCTCTCTTTAGAGTATGAACTACAACATTCTGACTGAGGTGAATCTTCTGCTATCTGCAGTCTTAGCAGTCTAGGTGTCTTCTATAGTTACAATATCCTATTGCTCAAAAATATTGTTCTCAGTTATTGATTTTCTATTATCTTGAGAATCAGTATCCATCTTGATCATAGGTTGGAAGAAGGGTGGCCAAGAGATATATTTCTGTTTAGGTGAAGAGGTCTTATCCTCTAGCTTAGCTTTGTAACTTTGTAGTAATTTCCTGAAAGATGATTGATTATACAATTGTGGTTGGGAGTTCTGGCTTACAGGGTCTCTGTCTTTCTTATTGATCTAGTAAATAGCACTAATAGCAGTAGTTTCAAAGAGAGTGGAAAAACCGTTTGATATAGGCATCTTCCTAGCTAAAAGGCTCTTTATTGGTATATTTCTTACTTTAGAACAATGGGGATTATACTGGGTCTATCTTCAATATTCCAGGAGTCATTATCTTCTGGTAGTATTCAGCAAGAGTCATCTTAAAAAATGAGTTCAGAGGGCTCCTCCTCTTGCTCAGAGGTCTCTTGCTCAGGAATTCCTTCTTCTTCAGATGATTCTTGGCCCCAGATTGCTTATACTTCTGCAGCTTTGGTTATGGGTATCTTCAGAATATGTCTATATTTCTTCTTTCTTTTTCTGTACTCAGGGCAGGCTGTGTCAGATGAATTCCTTATTTCAATAATCTTAGATGAGTGTTTGGAGTACTTGTGTCTTTTGAGACAGATGGGGTATCCTTTGATCTGTCTTGCAATGGCTCTAATTATAATGAGAATAGTATCCCTGATTCATACATTATCTTCTGATCTGTCATCTACTAGATTGATTTGGAATTAAGTCTAGAATCATTTCTATCTTCAGATTCTTCTTCCTCTTCTATGGTAGACTATTCACTGCTGGCATATTCTTTCTGGAGAGTGACTTTCTTCCTCTTCTTTAATTACTCATAGCTAGTTATCTTAACTCTGTACTTTCTGTCTCAGTAATCAAACTTGAGTACTTATTGGCTGATATTAACAACTGCATTCTTTTCCTTCATCTAGTTAGTATCAAGGATCATATCATAGATGACAGCTTTGATGATAATAACTTTTGGAAAAGAAAACTGAATATGTCCCAGAGAGATAGTGATGTTTCGTACTTCTCCAAGGAGTTGAGTTCAGGCTCCATCTACTACTATAATACTGAGATTGGATGGTCCATCAATGGACTATTAGAGTGTGTCTAGAAATTATTTAGCAATAATATAGACAGCTGTTCTTGTATCAATGAGAATTTTCATCCCTTGTACACAACCTTTCACCAGTAACATTCAGGTGACACAAAACTCAGACAACACTTTCTGTAACATTTTTGGTAAAAGGAGACTAGTAATATGGATAGCAATGAACATACTGATGAGTGTGACAGCCAGGGGGACAGCAGTGCCTTTGACTGGCAGTATGTAGAGAGGAGGTGGGGAGACAGTTTAGAGATGCCAGGGCCTTCTATGGCTGGCCATGGCTCTGGTGGTAGAGAGAGAGAAGGGCTGAGGCAACAAGGAGGGGGGAGGATGACTTTTGCTGACAAGGTCAAGATAGGGAGAATGGTGTCTGGTCTGGATAGTTGGTTGGGACTGTGGAAGACATCAATGGCTTCAGTTGGGGGACAGGGAGGGGCCCCCATAGAGGGGTCAGGTAGTAGGGAAAAAGGGGGAGTAGAGGCTGGAGATGTGACTGCTAATGGAGCTGTGACTGAAGATCTGGAAAAAAATCCAGATGTGATGGTAGTTGGCAGTTCAGGACAGAGGGAGGGCATGAGGCCTGGGGACCTGACAGATGGCATGATGGGTATGGTGTTGGCACTATTACTCAAGAAGTCAAGGTTGGAATTCACTATCACATTGTACTTCAGAGGCTTAGCAGTGACTGTGAGGATGATTTTGGAGCTAGTGGTACAAGAGGCAAAGGGAGCAGTGTTGGTGAAGTTCTTGAAGGAGAAAGAAGAGGGTTGAGGTTGGATTTGAGGAAGAGGCATCAATGTTAGAGACTATAGAGAAGGGGGTAATAGTGGGCAGAGTGGTGATCCCTATAGTCAGGTGCATGTGCTGGGACCCCTAAGTAGTGCAGTTAACAGTATTGAACCTTTCTATGGTATCAAGAGAGAGGGCCAGGGAGATGGTTGTGGAGGCAGTCAAGGAATATAGAGAGATTGTGGATATTGGATTCAGAGTCTGAGAGGGTACTGAGCTCTGGACAGGAGATATCAATATCTGAGTGAGGCTGGCTGGAAAGGAGAATATGGGAAAGATGAGGGACTGGCCAGTGACTCTTAAGTAGGGACCAGTTGAGTACAAGGTCTTGCAGGTGAAAGGGATACCAGAAGAAGAGAAGGACTTATTGGAGGCTCTTGAGGATCTGGTAGGAGTGGTAGAGAGGAGATGATTGGCTTAGAAGGAGTATGAAGCCAAGACAGTGGTGGAGATTGTAGATGGAAAAAAGATCAGGATGGACTGGGGGGCCTGGAAGAAGATGCAGGGGAGGCAAATCCAGAAGGAGCTGCTGGAGAAGGTGGGAGGAAGTGTGGCAGGCAGTAGGGCAGGAGAAAGAGGTACTGGACTAATGGAGAGTGCTTGGGTGGGGGAGCTCCCATTGTAGTCCAGGGCAGATCAAGTAAGGAGGGGATGGGTAGTGTGGTGGAGGATACTGAAATTGGTGAGAAAGTTTGCCCTCAGTATAGTGTCCCAAGTGGGGCAGGTGGGGAGGAGAAACTACTGGATATATTGGAGGAGGAGTGGAATGAGTCAGGGAGGAGGAGTGCCTTGGTGGATCCTGTAGTGGAGGTTGAAGAAGTTGCCTGAGGTGTTGCTGAGATGGTGGATAAAGAGAAGTGGCTGTGGAAGACTCTAGAGGAGGTGACAGCTGAGGAGCTGGGGGGAGAGGACTTTTGGGTACTAAGTGATAGACATTGGGAGGAAATTCTCTATAGGGAGGAGGTGCTGAGGAAGATTAGAAATGAGATACTGGTGGTACTCCTGGAGTTAGAGGAATATCAAGTGAATGATCAGAGAGAGGAAGCCCTTCAAGAGATTGCAAATGATTAGGTAGCTTACTTGTGGAATTCAAGAAAGGGGTCAGAGAAGTAGAGAGTGGTATGCATAGACTATCAGACAGAAATGGAGGTTATGGATGGAGTGGAGTATCAGGAAATCTTGGAAGCACTGGATGCTCAGACAGTAGTAGAGGGTGAGTTAGAGGCAGAGAGGTACTTGGATTTGGCTGATGACAAGATGAGCATGGAATTCTAGACTGGGTTCTCAATATCAAACATTATTCATTATGAATAATATAACTAGAATCTTCTCTTTGAACATGAATGGGCTGAGGGGAGTGGTATGGTACAGGAATATATTTAGCTGGTTAAAGGGACTAGATGCAGATCTCTTCTTATTACAGGATGTGTAGTATGAGGTAGACACAGACTTACAGAACTGGACTAGAGAATGGGGAGGGGCAGCAGTATAGACTGGGCAGGTGGGCATTCTAGTTTGAAAGGGGATAGGGAACATTGAAGATATTAGATATTGGGGGAATAGGTTGGTGTGGGGAATAGGTTGGTGTGGGGAGTATAAAAGAGGCCTGGGTAGAACCCTTTGACTGTTGGGTCATGTTATTGCCCAGCTGAGAGGCAGAAATGTGTAGATTGGATCAGAGACTTAAGAGAAGCTAGTGTTATGGGGGAGGCAGGGATTGATTGCCTGGGGGGTGATTTCAACATAGTATGTAATAATAGGGTGGACAGGACTGATGGTGGGAGAGGAATGAGAGGCAGAAGTAGAAGATTGGATGATTAGATGGAGATTGAGAGGCTGAGCTCCTTGGTGAATTTGGGGCAACAGTTATGGATGAAGTTCTGAGTTTATACTCACTGGGTGGCAGGACTGGGCTCCAGGATTGACTGAGTATTGACAGCAGAATGCTGGGGAGTGAAGGTTTGGGACATGTTAGAGGTGATTTGGTGCCCATAGTCAGATCACTGGGGTCTGTTAGGAAGTGGGAGATTTGGGGGAAGTGGGGATGAGCCTGGATATTGGCATCTAAACTCTTCTTTATTGGAGGAGAGTTCCGTATGGGCAGGCTGAGAGAAGGAAGTTATTGTGAAGATTGGTAGGTAGTGAGAACAGAGAGTGGTGATTGAAGATTGCTGGTGGTAGCTGAAATCATATGCCCAGAGGTACTGGAGGGAGGCAGCAAAAGGAAAGAGTGCTCAGCAGTGGCGGCAAGTGCAATGGGCTTCACAGAGATTGGCAGCACTCCTGAGGAGGTGGGTGGGGTCACTGGAGGATTGGGGAGAGGCAGATTGGTGACATCTGCAGATACAAAAGGAAGTTGATAAGCTAAAGAGAGTGCTATAAATAGAGGAAGAGGTTCAGCTAATGGGGATGACAGTGAGGCTACAGTGGTAGGGGTTGGAGGAGGGGGAGAGACCCACTAGATTCCTTTCACAATTGCTCCAAGCTTGAAGAATCAGACAGCAGTGGGATGGTATTTTGGATGAGGATGGGGAGATGGTGGCAGGGACTCCTAGGATTTTGAGATTGCTGAGAACTCACTGGGGGAATTTATGGAGTGATGAAGAAGGGGATAAAGATGCCCAGAACATTGAACAGCAGTTGGAGGATTGGTATCCAGACCCAACCCTGGGCCTGGAGACATTGGGAGCCCCAGTGCAGAGGGAGGAAGTATATGAGATCTTGACTTTGACAAGTAAGGAGATAGCTCCAGGAGAAGATGGGCTTCTTTGGGATTTCTGGAAGAAGATAGCTAGGGTAGAGGTGATATTGGAGGAGATGACAGTAATGAGTGATGAGGTCCTTTGATCAGGAACTTGGATTGGAGGCCAATGCCTAGGGCTGGTCTCCCTGCTCTATAAGGATAAGGGAAGAAGAGAAGATTGGAAGAACTGATGGCTGATCATACTCCTGGATATAGACTGCAAGCTGGTGATAAAGATCTTAGTAACTAGACTGTAGGGGATTACTCAGCAGGTACTAGAAGTAGAGCAGAGAGGATTTGTTAGTGAGCAGTTGATCTGAGATAGAACTGCCTCCACACCTTTCACCAGTAACATTCAGGTGATACAAGACTCAGACAATACTTTTTTACAATGTTTTTGGTGACAGATGACTATCGACATGAATGGCAATGATCATACTGGTGAGCATGCTGGTCAGGGAAGCAGTGGTGCCTTTGGCTGGCAACAAGTGGGGAGGCGGGGAGATGGTTTAGGGATGCCAGAGGCCATGATGGCTGGTCAAGGTACTGGGGGTGGAGGGAGGGGAGGCCTGAGGCAACATAGAGGGGAGAGGTCGACCTTTGCTGACAAGGTCAAGATGGGGAGAGTGGCTGCTGGTCTGGATGGTTGGCTGGGCCTGGGGAAGGCATCATTGGCTGCTGCTGGGGGACAGAAAGGAGTGCTCAGGGGAGTGTCCAGCGGTAGAGGAGGGGGGGGAGTAGGGGCGGGAGATGTGACTGTTGATGGGGCTGTGACTGGGGATCTGGAAAAAAATCCAGATGTGACAGCATTTGGTGGTTCAGAACAGGGGGTGGGCGCAAGGCCCCGAGATCTGGCGGATAGGGTGATGGGCATGATGTCAGCACCATTACTGTAATAGAACGAAAGAGCACGAACAGATGGGACATAATGAGACAAGCGATCATGTGACCCAGCGATGACATCATCATATGATCAAGTGTGACATATGAATAGCAATTGACAAATGAATGAACAATGTGAAATAATACAGAAAATGATATCTAGCTTATCTCCAACAATCGGTGCTGCAGCAATCAGTTGCTACAGCAGCTGATCATTGCCTAGTAATTGAGGTCCTGATCACAAAGTTGTTCTTTGCCAAAAACTATCTGACAAAGGTCATGATCACAAACCTCATTATAGTTACCAAATTAGTCACTCATACTTAGTCAGAAATCACGAACCAACTTGTATAAATACCCCCCAGTTTTCCATCTGAAATAAAGCAGTTTTAGTTTAGTCCTTGATACAAGAATCAAGTTCCCCCCACACACACACATTCCCCTGAGTCTTAGTAATGACACCTAAGTGACTCCAGTATTTCTGACTAAACTCCAGAAGCCTAGCTAACTTCTGCCAGAACTGAGACTGGTATATAAATCCCCAAAGACTTAAGTAAACCCATTGAACCTGAATTACAAGACAAATTCAGTCTGTGCACAGCAAAGAGCAAGACCCTCGAAATAGGGCACAAGAGAAAGACCTTTGAAACAGAAGGCAAACCAGAGAAAGATCTTTGAAACAGAAGGCACTGCTGCTATAACTACTTACAAGTGAGCACTTCCTCAAACTGAAGGCTTCTTGGTACACATTGTGTACTAAGTCCCTAAGTAATAGTCAACTTCCCTAATTATCCCAAGGATAAGAGAGGGGTAGAAGTGAGAGTTATTACAACTTGGTAGCAGTGGATTACCAGCTAAGAAGGCACCAAAGAACACACTCCTGAGATTGGAACAAGACCAACGTTGGACAGAAGTAACCCCCAGAAATAACTGTGGATCCTCAAACCAGAGCCAGAGAAGCCCTTGCCATTAGGACCAGGTGGTACCAGGAAACCACAGACCCAAGGACCCACCAGCTTGTAATTGACCAGGCTTACAAAGATCTATACCAGGCCTTTAGGACATACCACCCAGGACTTAGGAATATTGTTAGCTACTGTAGGTTCTATGAACTCCTCTGAGGACACATTAAAACCACTAGGACCACAGAATCTACTGCTGTAGCCACCCAGGATTTTCTAGATTATATCACACCCCCTGCTGCAAGAGAAGCAGCTGCTGAGTGGATTGCCTCAGACAGATATCATCACACCTCTACCAAGACCTCCCTCTACTACAGGCTAGTTGTATACTACACCTCTGCCATAACCAAGTATGAGAACAAGTAAGCAGGCCACCCATCCCCTACTGCTGAACAAGGAGTAGACCCATCTACTCAGCCAGAGACCGATATCCTCTTTGAAGGACCTAGTCAGTATGAGGATGCACTATCTCATCAGGGAAGGGAGTCAGACGAAGACTCTACAGGTTACCAGTTTGACAATAGCCAACAAGGAACAGCAGGCCTAGGAATTTACCAAGGAACCACAGGTCAAGAAGATCAGACCCCAGAACCAACCCAGCCACCTATACAGAGATTTGGTTTACCCTCTCTCACAGGACTCTTTGA
>RBNI01007638.1:0-10122 GCA_003990745.1 Jimgerdemannia flammicorona | reverse complement strand
ACGCACAAGGAGATCGTCGCGCTACACAGAAATTGTGCCATTCCCAGTTGACCCAAGAAGGAAGTCCATTCACACACAAATCGCCGCTACACCCAGAGAACCGTCCCAAAAAGGAAACCGCTCGCACAGTATCCAGATCTTGACTATTATACCGCTAAACACCAAGAACATTTTGTTGCTTTTAACAAAGTAACTGGGGGCTCAAGCCAAACTACATCAACCCCCAACCTTGTAATTTGCCTCCATTGAGCCGGCACGTTACAATATATATAAGGATATAAATGTTGAGTAGTGATCCAAAGATATCATTCATTAAGTATTGGAATATTACTAGTATATTAATCAAGTCAAAAGGTATAACTTGGAACTAGTAATATCTAAACTATATTTAGAAAGCTGTCTTTTCTCATCAATGAGGATCTGGTGGTAACTATTCTGCAGATCCATTAGGGAAAAAGTCTTGGCCTTAAAGATTTAATATAACAATTTGTCAATTCTAAGCAGGCATACTAGTTCTTAATAGTGATCTTATTGAGAGCTCTGTAGTTAATGTATATTTGCAGAGAGCTATCTTTCTTCTTAATAAACAGAATGGAGGCTCCAAATGAAGAATGGCTAGATTCAATATATCCTTAGATCAGTAGTTTGATCAACTCATCCTTGAGGATCTTGAGTTTGGATTGGGCTAGCTGGTAGATACTCTTATATGGGAGTTCAAATCCTGGGATAAGGTCAATACTATATTGGATTTGGTACTTGGGTGAAAGTCTTTTGGGTTCCTAGAATATATCTTGAAATTCATTAAATAGTTCTTAAGCTTCTGATGAGACTGAGCTACTTGAGACTTAAGGGACTTTTTGTACAATATATGTTTCCCTTTTTGTGAGAGAGTATTTTTATCTAAATTGTAGAGATGATCTTAATTTCTTGGTAGTTAGTGCTCTTTTGGGATATCAGGGTGATTTTTCTGCCTTTATGAGTCAGGTTAACTTCTTTAGTCCTCTAGTTGATATCTGGGTTATACTGGATCAATCAGGCCTTTTCTGAGATAATATCTTATTCTAGAAGATCTATAATACTAAAGTTTAGCTTTTCTGATATTTGTTAATCTTGAGCAATAGGTCTTTATAGATTTTGGTCAAAGGTGTAGTCTTGCTATCACTAAAGGTGATACTTCTTTTCTCAGTGGCTTGTCTACTTTAGGTTTTAATCCTCTTAGCAGTCTTAGTACTAATATAGTTTCTAGTAACACTACTATCTAGTAAGATATTAATATCCTGCCTATGAACTTGGTCTGTAAACTTGATGCAACTGTTCTCCTTCTTGATAGTATTGAGTTCTTCATCATTATTATCCCAATTACTGTCAGTCTTCTTAGAGTTAGTCTCTCTCTATTCTTTGTAAAAAGAGTGGTTTGGTTTGATTTTCTCAGTCTATTGAGCTTAATGTCTTTCAGATTGAATTTTAAAAACCTTAGAGAGACATATATAATATTTACCAATATATTCTATTTAGTATATTCAGATAGAATGAGGAAATTATCTACAGTATTGGTGATTTGGGTTGGACTTGTAGGACATTAGCTATATATATTTGAGGAGAATCAATAGTTATCTTTGAGAGTGAGAGTAGCTAGATAGGAGTGGCTGGTGATGAATATATTGACTAGGTGGTAGAGAAGTGAGAGTACTGATGGGAGATATCAAAGACAATTAGTAAAGACAATCTGTAGGAAGAGTGAGGGAAGGATTAGAATAGCTGAAAGATTGGTGGTATTTTAGAGGAATGGTGAGGGAGAGAGGGAGATTCTGAGTGAGATTGGGTGAGAGGGTTCATTTGTATTAGTATTTCATAAATGGTTGATAATAAAGTAGAAGTTCTTATAACTATATATATATATATATATATATAAATAAATAAAAAGACATTATCTATATAGTATATAATTATCTACAATTCTCTTATATCAGTTTTCATCATCTTTCTTTATGGTAGTAACCTTTTAACTGAATGGTTTATTGGTTGATCCAAACTCTTTCTTACTATAGCCTGTCTGGAAGAGTTCAAGAACTTCTTCAATAGTGAGATCTTAATAGATTTCATTAATAATTGCTTAGGTAATGCTTTGATATACTTTGACTTCAAATGAGATATTAGTGCTCTGAACGAGTCAATTCGAATCAAATCTGGATTCAATTCATTACACGACAGTTTGATCTGAATCTCAAATCCGAAGCCATTCAAATCAACTTGGATTAATCTGAATTGCCCCATCTGAATCACTCTATCCGAATCACCCATCTGAACTATCCCAATCTGAATCACTCAATCTGAATCACTTAATCCAAATTACTCAATCCAAATCACTCAATCCGAATCACTCAATTTGAATCCTCCAATTCGAATCCTTCAATCTGAATTCTCATCCAAATCCTTCAATCAAATCCTCCAATCCAAATTCTCCACATGACTTATATGCCAGATACATCTACAACACAATATATACATATGCATATATAATATATACACATGCATACACATATATATGCAAACATGTAAACACACATATCAACAGATCAGTCTTTAACAGTTCACAGTACTGATGATGCTTCAAGTCAAACATTGCTGATAGTTCCACACCTTCTATGTAATCCTTGCTCTGAAATCTGGCAATATTGTACTAAGATAGGAGATGATGTTGTTTGTAATTATTGCAGGTAAAAAATTAAGATGCACCTATTGATACTTTTTGTTTTGATACACACATAATATTGTTTCATCCACCCCCATAAACTGCACCAGTCAGAAGTTTAAAATACTTGGTGGTATGACTTCAAACATAAATCGACACATAAAAGACAAGTACTCTGACAAAATCAAAAAGAACATAGAGATAAATAAAATCGACATCCAAGCTGTAGTGGGTACATTTATCTGATTGCTCGACCATTTCTGTACCAACAATACCATTTAATCAAAAATATTTAGCCATACTCTTTGGCAGAATTTCGAAATTGGCTCATTTGCTGGATTGTGTGTACAGACCAGCCATTCACAACCATTGAGAGTGATCAATTGCATAGCATCTTTGGCCTTCTCAAGTATGATTTATATTTGCCAAGTACCAATACTATTCGCAAAGATGTCCTGGAGGCCTATAGGAAGGAGCACAATAATCTCTGCCAGACACTTCAGGTAAAATAAGGGCAGCACCATGACCTTTGCAAGCTGAATTATATAAAAGAGCTTACCAATTTAACCTCACATTCAATAAGCAGAATTCAGCAGGCAAAATTTTATTTATGATCAATACATGGACATCCCCCAATGCAATTTCATTTCTGGGCATTATTGGTCATTGTATTGACCTCGATTGATAGCTTAAATCTCTCACCCTTGACTTTGTCAAACTTACTGGCCCTCATTCTGGAGACAATATTGCAGATGCTTTTATTAGTTGTATCTGGGAGCTTGGGATCACAACCAAGGTAAAAAAGGGGGGCTTGCTATCAGGTTGGCATTTTGAGGGAGATCCTAAAACAAACCAGATTTTATTGGTTATTTATTGTCACATAAATTTGCTAACTGAATATTTCAAGTACAGATTTTGGCCATTATAGTAGACAATGCCACAAACAACTCAATATTTTTCAAAGTTTTAGCAGCCAGTCTCAAACAGGAAAATGTGGCCTTTGGTGCAGAAAGCTGCTATATGTGATGCCAGGCCCAATACTGAACCTCGCTATTCAGAACTATCTTATGCATATAGACAAAACATCCAAGAGAGGAGGGGCCCTGAGTATAATTTCCAAGCTGCGCAAACTAGTTATATCAGTCTGATCATCTCCACAATGATGAGACAAATTTGCTGCATAGTATAGGACAATTAGTTTAGCCCTGAAAGAGCTTATATTGAATGTCTATATATGTTGAAACTCAATATTTGCAATTATCCAGTGCACGCTGGAGTTTTCTGTGGTATGCATCCTTTTTTTCTTTAGTCAGCTGAAGCAACTTGTTTCAGATGATTGAAGATTTATTTTAAAAAAAAAAAAACAAAAAACAAAAAAAGCCAATAGATTCAACAGTAGCTGTCAATAAGGAAATACAGGCTGAGGCTCTAGGTGAAAGTGAGTGGGATGTACTTAGGAATGTTGTCAGAGTTTTGGAAGTAAGAAGTGATTGCTCTGGTTCCACACTCATTTTGTCAGCCTCTATACTCATTTTGTCTGCCTCTGTACAATGTAATACCTCACCACATATAACTGCTAGTGTTTTGATGATTGTATGAAGGATATAGTCAAACAAATGACCCTGATAATAAGCTCAGCAATACTAGTATACAACCTTCTTATTGACTGGCTAGAGGACAAGCTCAAGGACAGGCTGGAGAGTTATAATGATTTACAGTTGAGCCCAGATCAGAGAGATGTCATGGAGGTTACTCTTAGCAAGCTCAGAAAGTACTACTCCCAAATAGATACCACTGTATACTCAATCAGTACAGGTATGTCAATGTTGGCATGTGGCCATTGCCCCTTCCAAAACAGAGAAACCCCTGCAAAAACTCACTCTCTCCTTTTCTTTGAACAGTACTGGACTCATGCTTAAAGCTACAATACTATAAAGACCAGAGCTGGGAGCAGCACTTCATTGAGAGAACCAAACAGACTGTAATTGAAGTGTATTAGAAAAACTACACACCACCACAAGGGTCTGATCAAAGTCTGGATGAATATGCCAAGGGATCCCTCCTGTTTCACATTTACTTTAGCAGAAAGAGGAAGAGGGAGCTGTTAGTGAAAGAGCTGCCATCAATAGACAAACTTACCATTTATCTCACCAGCAACTGCATGATCCTGCTAGAGGGCATGGAGGTGCTCAACTGGTGGAAGATGGGTTGTCAGGTGGGTATTGGGCCAATTTAAACCACCAATCTAACCACTGCTCTACCTACTGGGGTATACAGCTGCATCAAATGGACTTTCCCAGCCTGTTTGGTATGGCTTGGGACTACCTGGTAATTCCTGCCTCCTGAGTGGGTGTTCTCAGGTGGGGTGGACCTCATTGCCCCAAAGAGGTGTGTGCTGAATACTAAGACAATCCAGGTATATATGTGTCTGAAGTCTTGGTGGGGCTCAGGTCGCTAAAATTCGGTGGGTCCTGGGGGTTCACAGATAAGTTAGTTGGCCTTGTGGAATATTTAACACCTTTCAAAAATAATAAAAAGATAAAAAACCCTGAGGACTTGGCCCAGAGTTTATGGCCCAAGTGGGCAGCAGTCGGCAGGGTTGGTGGTGGTAGTAGAGAGAGTGCACAATATTTGTGGCCCTCTGCCAGCAATAAGGGGCAGTCCCAAGCTGTCAGTGCCTGGGTCAGTGAGCAGGTCAGCAGAGGGAGCATGCAAAATTTGCGGTCCTCCACCAGCAGCAAGGGGCAGCCCTAAGCTGCAAGTGTCCCAGTCGGGGGAGTTAGCAGAGGGGGGGTTAGCAGAGGGAGTATGCAAAACTTGTGGCCCTCTGCCAGTAGTGAGGGGCAGCTCCAAGCTATCAGCACCCAGGTTAGTGGGCAGGGTCAGTCAGTAGGGTTGGTGGGCATGGGATCGGTTGGCAGAGTTGGTGGGTATGGAGTCAGTAGAGGGAGTGCACAAAATTTGTGGCCCTCCACTGGCAGCAAGGGGCAGCCCCAAGCCACAAGTGTCCGGGACAGGCAGGGCAGGCAGAGAGAGTGTGCAAAATTTGTGGCCCTCCACCAGTAGCAAGGGGCAGCCCCAAGCTGTCAGCACTCAGGTCAGTGGGCAGGGTTGGTTGATGGGATTGGTGGGCACAGGGTCAGCAAGAGAGTGTACAAAATTTGTGGCCCTCCACTAGCAGCAAGGGGCAGCCCCAAGCTGCAAGTATCTAGGATAGGTGGGGCAGGCGGAGAGAGTGTGCAAAATTTGTAGCCCTCTGCCAGCAGTATAGAGGCAGCCCCAAGCCACCAAGAAGTCCAGGATGGAGAGTGCTTCTGGCAGTTAGGGGGTGCTTCTGGTGGTCAGAGGGTGCTTCTGACAGTCAGAGGGTGTTTCTGGTAATCAGAGGGTACTTCTAGTGGTCAAAGTCCACCACAGATTTGGACCCCATCACTAGTTGGGATCTCATGAGCACTCTGGCCCTATGCTGCAGCACTGCACTGATGGTACTGCAGAGCAGAGCCAAGGGGCTGGTAGGGCCCTGCATAATGGCTAAGCTAGTGCTACAGAAGAGGCATCTGACCCAACCCCCCACATAAGACTGCCCAACCCACACAAAATGACTGCCTAACTCTCATGAAAGACTTCCTATCTCTCATGAAAGATTGCCTAACCCTTACAAAAACTGCTCCACCTACTGGTCCCAGGCCTTGATGAGCCTATCATCCATTGTGAGTGTGATGACTGTTGTGTCTGAGCTCTTCTCAAAGGCAACAGTACCATAGTAGTTGTGTGGTTAGAAGAGGATGGCCATGTTGGCTGCAAACAGAACCCCAAAACCATAGGTGAGGTTGTACCAGACTCCTTTGCTATCCTCCCAGGTTGGGCCCTTCCTTTCCGAGATGTAAAACATTACAAGAGTAATATTGTTGTCTGTGTGTGTGAGCAGAGAAATATTGCACCCAACATATCCTGATGTGACATGAGCATATGGTTGGGTGAATCCTTGGCCCAGGACCTCATACTGCCAGGCTGTGCTAGTGGATGCCTGCTCTTGGTCCAGCCCTAGGAGCCCCAGCTTAGAAACCTGTCAAAACTGATGGCAACTGGTCAGTCCTTTTTGCATGCAGGGGGGCAGAAACCCCCTGGGCTGCAGAAACCCCCCAGGCTGCAGCACCCCAAAAAAGTTGAGCTCCTCACCTCATACAGCATGCTAAATTGCACCAAGAATATATATACAGCTACACTGAGATTACCACCAAGCTGGCCTGCCATATGCTCTACCAATCTGCTCAAAGAACTCCAGATCATAGCCACTATTACTATACAGGCCATGTCATGCTTGTATATAGTTGCTCTTTGATGGCACTTCTAAAGTTCTGGTAGTGGTACAGAATCTTGTATATTCCTAGAATTGTATCAAAAAGAGTATATCAGTGAAGAGTGTGATTTATCTGAGGAGGAGAAAAAAAAAAAAGTAAGATGAGTGTGGGAGATTTCGGAACTCTGGAACCACCCTTCACCAGTGTTGAAGTATATCCAATTCCTATCCAAACCCCCCCTCCTTGCTTTATTTGCTCCCTCTTTTCTGCTATCTAGTATTTGACACAATCCTTGCAAATCTCATTGATGTGGCAGTGAAGCTTATCACCGTAGAGATTTCTTACTACCATCGCAACCATCTCTCCATATTTGTTAATAAAGATATGGTTCTCTTTATCATTAGTTACTCCTGCTGGCCAATGGACCCCTTGGTCAAGAACAATTAGCTCTGATTCAAATGTAGACCCCCAAGCCTTAATGACAATGCTGGTACTACTCATGCTGAATATCTTGCTCTCAAATTTCTCTATTTGATCAGATGCCGGACGTGGTTGAACTCGGGTAACTTTGAACTCTCCTTTCCAATGGAACTGAGCCCTGATCTAAGGAACTGAGATAAGTGTGTAGACAGGTTGCATGTGGACAGGTTGCATGCGAACAGGTTGTGTGCAGGCAAGTTGTGTATAGGTGGATTGTGTACAGATGTGGGTGTTTTTTAGGGGGAGACCATATAAAAAATGAAATTAAATAAAACATGGAGATGGGTATTTCAGAAAAAGAGTGTGAGTGAGTGAGTGAGTGAGCTGCATGCTGATGAGTTGCATACCAATGAGTTGCATGAGTTGCATAAGATTGTTCATGAAGGCTTGCTTCTGTTCCTTTTGAGATCTCTGCTATATGATACATTGACTCAATAGCTCAGCCACCAAAGGCATGCCTCACAACATCCTCCAACCTTTCTTCATCTTGACCAGATATTGCAAATAAAGTCAGTACATCTTGCCATAGAGCTGTGGACCCTAAGAAGAGCACGAGATGAATTGGGTTATACTGGGGAAATTTAAACAAGTAAAAAGTAGTGGTAGAAAAGAGCAACCTATATCTACTACTGGCTGCTCCAAAAAGGCTGCCACATACATAGCTGTGAGGTCTGTGAATTCTGAGGTCCAAAGAGCCACCATGAGTTGTTGCTGGAATTCACTCTCATCCCCACTATTATCATTGCCATCGCCATCACCACCACTACCGCTGTTGCCCCTTTGGCTCTTGATGAGTAGCTTGTGTGCTGCCCATATGAGAAAGAATCTAACATTATCAGCAGAGAGTATGTTTCCACCTCAAATACTCTCTCTTTTAATGATCATTGCAGGGTGAAAAATGAGTAGACTGGACCAACATACAAATTAAGGGCTGTTGTTTTGTTTGCTCATAATGCGGCAGGAAAGAACAAAGAAAAAGAATAAAGAAAAGAGAGGGAACAAAGGAAAGAGTGATGTCACCAAAGTGCAGCAGGAAAAAAAAAACAAGAGCAAAATGAACAAAAGAAAGGGTGATGTTATCAAAGATTTCAATCCAGATGGATTAATCTGGATGGATCAATCCAGATCAATCTGGATCAATCCAGATCAGATCACAAGACTAATCCAAGTTGATTCGAATCTATCACATAACAAACCTGAATTGTTTTTTTTTTTTTTTTTTTTTTACGGACTCATGTCCCGCGGATTTTTATTAGAAGGGAACCTAGACTATATAGGCCAAAACCCTCCCCCACCACCCACCAAGCACTGCCCCCCCATTAACCTAGGCTAGCTATTGTCCAGCAGCTCAACCATGCCAGGCGCAGCAGGGCCTGTGTTGGCCCGCACCTCATTCTGCACACCATGCTCTCCCTACCATCAGGAGAACCCAACCATACGCCAATGACCAAAAGCATATGCCTGAGAACCCAACGTATGTACAAGGCCACGCCCGAGCCGAATAGAATAGCCCCTGCCACCCCAAAGAGAATGACAGGCAAAGAAAAAACCCTCATCAAAGTACAACACGGTGGGTAGGGCCTGGTTCTCCCAGTTGAGGTGAGTAAAGGACTTACACGTGAGGCGGGAGGAAACCCCCAATACCCCACTACTCAAGCCTGCGGGTCTCGATCACGTTGCCATGTCAGCTCCTGGTTCCAGTTGAGTGCAGTCAAGACACCTGAAATGGGTAGCCTCGGGCCCCCCGACCCCCCCTGACGACTGGGGCCTCACCCTGCTACCCACCAAAAGAAGCCGAGAGTGTCACCTACTACCTAACTACACCGCACCAATCAAAAGGCCCCACTGAAGCAGCACCTGCCCCAGCCCCGACGACCGCCCCCAGCCTGGCACCCTACTGGTTCACCGTTATCGCCCTTCCTCCTATCTGTGACAGCCATCTCCCCTCCCATCCCGACATCACCTGAAAAGCAGTCACCTACACCAGAACTGTGCTCGCTGAGAAGCTCACCAAAGCCAGAGGGCCCCACCACAGACACCGAGGACCTGCAGGTAACCTACACTGAGCACTTGACGCCCAAGGTTGGCCAACTCTCTACGTAGCCCGAGACACACCAAGACAGCACCTCGTTGGCGACGGCAAAAGGAAGAAGGCGCCGCACCAAAACGGATGCACTCCAGACGCAGCTGAAGGCACCAGAAACTACAAAAAAGTGGAGAAGACACCGATCCGACACCGATAAAGGGGCAACTCATCACCATTGCCCTCCTCCCACCATGTCCATGTAGGCACAGCAAACCAACCCGAGATAGAGGGGGTAATAATAGGGGAAAGGGGACTTGGAAGGTTGCCTACCAAACCTTGTGACCAGTAAGGTAGCGGAGAAAGGAGCTGTATATATTTTAAATATTATTAATTTTATTTTATTTTTATGTTATTATTATTATTATTTTTATAAAAAAAGAAAGTAAGAAGAGCAAGAGATTTTTATTAATAAAAATAAAATAAAATAAAATAAAATAAATAAAAATAAAAATAAAAATAAAAATAAAAATAAAAATAAAAATAAAAATAAAAATAAAAATAAAAATAAAAATAAAAATAAAAATAAAAATAAAAATAAAAATAAAAATAAAAATAAAAATAAA
>RBNI01007637.1:0-10122 GCA_003990745.1 Jimgerdemannia flammicorona | reverse complement strand
ACAGCGATATCGAAAACTTCATCAATGCAGTTGATACAGGCTACCGAGCAAATCAATGGAATGATAACCGAGTACCTATAGGAATGCTCACCAACAACCAGAACAGCACCCTTCAACAGCTGTTTGCTACTTCAGTAGCACAGGTGGAAACAGTAGCTACATTCTTCACTGGAACAGCAGCCGAATTCTGGCGAACCTTGGAAAACACCCAGTAACCTGGGAAGCCCGCCCTCAAGTCAATGGACAAGTACCTGGCAACAATAGACCAGGTTGGGATGACTACGAAGCAGGCCCAGGACTCAAGGCCTTGCTACTGACCAAATTTCGAAATGTGGCCTACATACAAGAAACTTAGAACAAACTATCTCAGATGAAGTTTCACAAGAATGGCGAAGAAGATCTAGAGACCTTTGCCACCAGAATGGATGCCTATCTCAAAACTGTTGGACTTACTTACCAGGAGAACAATCTGGTCATCAATAGTACCAGAGCCAACCATCTCTTTGCAGCCCTACCAGACTGGCTCACCCAGAAGATCAAGGAACAAGGTCTTCTCTAAGGATGCCCCCACTACTTATGGTGCTTTGCTCAAATACAAAGAAGAGCCTGTGAAATCCTTGCTGCACAAGCTCCACGAAACCCAGAACACAAGAAGGATAACCAAGATAGAAGAAATCCTACCAGGAGAAATGATCAAAAGAATGACCAAAGATATGATCAAAGGAACCAGCGAAACCCCAGAGGACCCAGACCTCCCACTAAGGATGAAAAGAGACAACTCCGTGAAAAAGGATTGTACTTCATCTGCAAGAAGGCAGGACATATCTCAGTCAAATATCCTGAGAAGAGAAACAGATCAGGTGAACCCAGTAACCAGAACATTACTGTCATCGGAGAAGGTCCAGGAAAGAAGAACTCTGAGAATGTCATCAAAGTACAGAAGATATGGTACAAGGCTACCATCCCCACTAAGGCCCACCCAACCGATGTGGGTTATGACCTCTACAGCAGTCAAGACCTCACTATCCCACCAAGTACCAATGCTACAGTGCGAACAGGAATTGCAATGTAAGCTCCCAGAGGTACATACATCCGCCTTGCTGAGTGAAGCAGCCTAGCCAAAGAGTTCAACATTGGACTAGGAGGAGGAGTAGTTGACCAAGGATTTACTGGTGAAATCCGTGTCATCTTGCGAAATTTTGGAGATACATCATTTGAAGTCAAAGCAGGCCAAAGAATTGCCCAAGCAATCATTGAAGAAATCTGTCAAGATCTCACCATTAAAGAAGTCCCCAAACTCTCCTAGACAGACCATGGCAAGAAAGGGTTTGGATCTACCAACAAACCTCCCAGTCAAAAGGTCACTACCATGAAGGAAGATGATGAAAACTGGTATAAGAGAATTGCAGATAGTTATGCACCATGTGGACGATGCCCTCATTCCATTCGAATGTACTGTATGGAACATGTTGGTGAATGCCATGCATGCCTCTCCAAAGTTTTCAAAATTCAATCTGAGAAACGCCAAGCCCCACAGACTGAGGAACCCAAACAAGATAACCCTCCTTATGAAGGATGGGGAGAGACTGACTTCGAGAAGACTGACAGCAATTGGGACAACAATGAGGATGAAGAACTCAACACCATCAAGAAGGAGGACAGTTGCATCAAATTCACAGGCCAAGTCCACAGACAGAATGTCAATGTCTTGCTTGATAGTGGTGCTACTGGAAACTACATCAGCACCAAGACTGCCAAGAGAATTGGAGCCCGAAGCAGACCAACTACTGAGAAAAGAAGTGTTACCTTCGGCAACGGAAAGACTGCACCATTGACTAAGATCTGTGAAGATCTCTTGCTCAAGATTGGCAAATATCAAGAAAAGTTGGACTTCAGCATTGTAGATCTTCCAGGACAGGACATCATCCTAGGAAAAGCATGGTTGACCCAGCACAACCCAGACATCAACTGGAGAACCAATGAGGTTAACCTGACCCATGAGGGCAGAAAGATCACCCTGACACCCCAGGAAGGTACCAATCACCAAGGAATCGAAATCATCTCTGCCATTCAAATGAAAAGACTCTCTCGAAAAAAAAGAAATACCTACTTCATCTGTACAGTACAAGAAGTCACTGAAGCTACAAGCAGCCCAATTCCAACAGAAGCTCAAGAACTGTTTGAAGAATTCCAAGATGTATTTCAAGATCCTCAAGGACTTCCACCCAAGCGCCAAATCCAACATGGAATTGACCTTATTCCAGGATCTAAACCTCCATACAAGAGTATCTACCAACTGGCCCAACCCGAGCTCAAGACCCTCAAGGATGAATTGACCAAACTACTGGCCCAAGGATACATTGAACCCAGCCACTCTCCATTTGGAGCCCCCATTCTATTTGTCAAGAAGAAGGATGGCTCTCTGCGAATGTGTATTGACTACAGAGCCCTCAATAAGATCACCATCAAGAACCAGTATGCCTTGCCCAGGATTGATGAGTTGCTACACCAAATCTTCAAGGCCAAGACCTTCTCTCTATTGGATTTGCGAAATGGTTACCACCAGATTCTCATTGATGAGAAGGACATAGAAAAGACAGCTTTCTGAACACGGTTTGGACACTACCAGTTCCGAGTCATGCCTTTTGGATTGACCAATGCACCAGCAACATTCCAGTATCTGATGAATGACATCTTTGGACCACTCCTCAACATCTGTGTCCTTGTGTATATTGATGATATACTAATCTACAGTGAGACAGTAGAGTTACATTACACCCATCTCAGACAAGTACTGACTCTCCTGCGAGAACACCAGCTCTATGCCAAGATGAGCAAGTGTAAATTCTATCAAGACCAGATCGAGTACTTAGGACATATCATCTCTGCTGAAGGTATCAATATAGACCCCCGAAAGGTATCAGCCCTCAAGGATATCCCTATCCCTACTACCCTCAAGCTACTCCAGCACTTTCTGGGTATTGCTGGTTATTACCGAAGGTTTATCTAAGGATACTCTGCTATTGCAGCCCTACTGACTAGCCTGGCCCGCAAAGAAGTGAACATCAAAGCTGAATGGACCCCTCAATGCACCCTGGCTATGGACCACCTCAAGAGACTCCTTACTGAGGCCCCAGTGCTGATTGCACCTGACCCTACCAGACCATTCACCCTGACCACAGATGCCTCTGATATCGCTATTGGAGCAGTACTCAGCCAAGAAGACTGCCCAGTGGCCTACCTTTTCCAGAAGCTCAAGCCAGCTGAGACCTGGTATACCACCCATGAGAAGGAACTCCTGACTATTGTCACTGCACTCCAGGAATGGTGCCACTTCCTCCTAGGACAGCCATTTGTGGCCTACACTGACCACTATGCACTATGGTATATTCACACACAGCCTATGCTAACCCACAGACAAGCCCGCTGGATGGAAATCATTGCCAACTTTGATATAGAAATCAAGTATATCCCAGGCAAAACCAACCATGTGGCTGATGGTTTCTCCAGGTACATGGAAGATAAACTTGTCTTCATGGTCGAAGTAATTGGAGACCTTACCCAAATGATCAAGGATGGCTATCAGCAAGACAGCCCTCTGACGAACTTCCTTCAAATCTGCCAAGACCCAGAGGCTGAGGTCCCAGAACCAATAAGGCAAATGGCCAAGAGATTCACCTACCGTGATGGACTTATCTACAGAGACCATGACAGAGTGGTTGTACCCAACAATGATACTCTGCAACTCAAGATCATGCAGGAACTTCATGATACTTCTACAGCAGGACACTTTGGTTTTGAAAAGACCTACAACCTCCTCTCAAGAGAGTTCTATTAGCCAAAGATGACCAAGGATATCAAAGACTTTGTGGCCTCATGCGAGATGTGCCAAAGGTTCAAAAGTGGTAACAAGCTACCGGCAGGACTCCTACAACCCTTACCTATTTCGAGTCACAACTGGGACCAGATTGCAATGGACTTCATTGTCCAACTCCCCAAGACTAAGGCAGGATGGGATGCCATAGTGGTATTCGTGGACTGCCTAAGTAAACAAGCCCATTTTGCACCCACCAAGACCACCGCTACAGCACCAGAAATTGCTGAGATCTTTCTCAACCAAGTATTCAGGCTACATGGCACGCCTAGCACTATCGTATCTGACCAAGATGCCAAGTTCACAAGCAACTTCTGGAAGGCATTCTTCTCCCTCCATGGAACTAAGCTGAAGTTCTCTACTGCCTACCATCCTCAGACTGACGGTCAAACCGAGCGAACCAACAGAACTCTCAAATAGATGCTTAGCATCTTCTGCTGTTACAAGCAAAATGATTGGGACAAGTACCTAGCCCATGCTGAGTTTGCCTACAATAACAGTCAGCAAACCTCCACAAAGAAGACTACATTTTTCTTGAACCATGGTCAACACCCAAGGACCCCAAGTACCACTGCGAAATCAGCAGTCCCAGCAGTCCAAGATCTGGCCGAGACCATTTCTGACCTTACCTGAATGACAAGAGATGCTCTCATAGAAGCACAAGACTACCAGACCAAGTATGCGAACTTGAAGCAAAGAGAAGCCTCCTACAATATTGGCGACATAGTCATGCTTAGAACAGACCACCTTCACCCAGACACCCTGGCACAACAACCAGCCAAGAAACTCCGTGCTAGAAGAATTGGACCATACAAGATCATGGAAAAAATCAGCGAAGTCAACTACAAGTTGCAACTTCCCCACAATATCCGAGTATACCCAGTATTCCATATCAGCCAATTGGTGGACTACCATGATAACCCATTCCCCGAGCATACAGTTCCACCACCACCCCCAATTAGGATCAATGATCATAAGGAATTCGAAATTGAGGAAGTACTTGACATCCGCAAATATCCTAAAATAGTCAAGCGTTTTTTCCTGATTAAGTGGAAGGGCTACCCTGCCCATGATGCCACCTGGGAAAAAGAAGAAACCCTGAAGAATGCATGTGAAGCCCTCCAGGACTACATAGAAACACTCACCCCCCAGCAAAGGAAGGAACTACAGCTCTAAGTATAAGAGCATATAGCGAGCAAGAAGGATACCACATATTTTTATCTGAAAACATATAATACCAAACATTGCGAAGAAAGGAACACTATAGATAACCAACAAGAAGATACCTGAGCAAAAGAACAATCTAGTACAGTACAGCAAAATGTATTTGAACAACCCCATTTCACGCTATCTGTATCATCTCCGCTGGATGATGACGGACGCTTCATGTGAAACTTAGGAAAGCCAACAATGTCGAAACCAGTCTAAGTCCATCCATGTGACAGATATTGTTACTAGGAATTGCCTCGGATTACAAGAAAAGTCTATTTCCGAGAGGTTTGAACCCCCAGCCGCGACAATGGGAGCCCTCGCCCTAGGCAAGGATGGCCAGTCCTCACAAATGTGCCAACCAGACAAAAAAAAAGTAGACCAAGACCTGTTAACCCTGTGTAACCACAACTATGAGTGACGAGATCTTTGAAATTGGAATTTTCTCATGTGATCAGCACATGCTCCGCTTACATCACAGGTCACGCATTTTGCCAGAAAGCATGACCAAAGGAAGGCCACATCAGATGGGTAAATAAGTATAAATACCCAAGGCAAGAATACCCCGCAACTCTCATCCCCCTTTTCCTCACAAAGAAAAAACAAGACAAGAATGCCTGCCACCCGCCACCAAACTGCCCGCCATAGTCAGCCCCTCCTAAGCCAGGTTGACTGCCTCTTTGGACACATCCAGATTGCCATCCAAGGAAGGAACCACTGCTCAGAGGCCCTTAACCTCTCTAGCCAGGACCTAGGACAGTATGTCCTTGACCGCCGTGAACTTATCGAAAGGGCCTACCTTGCTACCAGCCGCCTAGAGATCTGGCATGAATATGAAATTGGGCACCGGCTCCTTCAACATATGAATGACCTGCCCATGGACCAGGTCTCTGACTGGACTCACCTAGACAGGCATGAGCAAAGACTTGCCAAGAAGGTCTACCAAATCATGCGCCATGCACCCTTTGCAATCCCCAACCTCAACTACATACAACTGAAGGACTTCCAGAACCTCTCTTTCCCTGAGGTCGATGAACTAGAGATCAAGGTAGCCCAAGAAGCCAACTTCTGGATCACCCTCAAGTCTACTGACTATGAACCCTACTGGAGCCCCCTCCTGAATGACAACCCTGACCAATGACTCCAAGGTCTCTCTGACCTCTTTGAAGGACTGCCCATCCGAATGGATATTCCCAGGCATAAAGACCAAGAACCCTACTTGGATGGCCCAAACCGCATCAGATGGAGAACCCCTACACCAGTACCTATCCCAATGCAAGAACCATTTGCAGACCTCATTGATTTCTCCATCCTGGACAGTGAGCCATCTGCAACCACCACCCCCCCTGCCCCCGAAGAAGATGGTAATGACCCTGAGGAGGATTCCCCACCTTTCTCTCCCCTGGTTCTCAATTTCTCAATCAACGAGGACGTTGATTTCTAAGGAGGGAAGGATGTAATAAAGCGAACAGATGGGATGCAACGAATGATGAACGACGAACGATCATGTGACCCGGCAATGACATCATCATACGATTGAGCATGGTATACGAACGAATGAACGATGCGAAATGATGTGGAAAAAACAATATCCAGCTTATCCCCAATAATCGGCGCTGTAGTAACAGTTGCCACAGCTGCTGATCATTGCCTAGTAATTGAGGTCCTGATCATAAAGATATTCTTTACTAAAAACTACCTGACAAAGGTCGCGATCATAAACCTCATTATAGTTACCAAATTAGTCACTCATACTTAGTCAGAAATCGTGGACCAACTTGTATAAATACCCCCCAGTTTCCATCCAAAATAAAGCAGTTTTAGTTCAGTTCTTGATACAAGAATCAAGTCCCCCCCTACATACACACATTCCCCTGAGTCTTAGTAATGACATCTAAGTGACTCTAGTGTTTCTGACTAAACTCCAGAAGCCTAGCTAACTTCTGCCAGAACTAAGACCAGTACACAAATCACAAAGACTTAAGTAAACCCATTGAACCTGAATTCCAAGGTGAATTCAGTCTGTGCACAGCAAAGAACAAGACTCTCGAAATAGGGCACAAGAGAAAGACCTTTGAAAGATAAGGCATACAAGAAAGACCTTTGAAAGATAAGGCACTGCCGCTACAACTACTTAAAGCGAGCGCTTCCTCAACTGAAGGCTTCTTGGTATACATTGTGTACTAAGTCCCTAAGTAATAGTCCACTTCCCTAATTATCCAAAGGATAAGAGAGGGATAGAAGTGAGAGTTATTACACTTTGGCTGTCTTGGGGGTAGGTGAGATTGGTTGTCTGTTTACAACTATAGCAGATAAGATACTAGTTGACTTTGATGGCTCCATCTTGATGCCAGTTATTTTCTCTATTGAGTGTTCGGCAGGGTGTCTGGCAGTCCAATATCTCTGTGCAAAGACCACTTTTTGATCAAGGGTCAGTGCAGCTAGGGTGGACCGGATTGCTAGGGCAATTTCAGAGTGAACTCCTTTGAGGAAGATTGAATTCACTATTTGTTCTTTGAGGGTATTGTCATAGTCAGCCAAGACAATCTGGTAGCAGATTCAGGTATAGATGAGTTGGGATCTTCACTAAGTCTCTGGCAGATAGTATTGAGTTGATCCTTGAGAGCTTGCTTGATCTCTTTGGTATAATATATAGTTCTGAGGAAAACCTTCATATTGGCAAGTTTGACTGCATCAGTACCAGCAATAGTGGTGGTGTTGAACTTGTCTCTGGCAGGTCCTCTGAGGCTGACTGATAGATGGGCCAATTGTGCCTCCACACTGAGGGCTCATATGGCAGTGAATTGTTCAAAGTCTTCAATGAAGGTCAGGATTGACTCTTCAGTAGTATATCCATAGAATGTAGGTGGATGCATTTCCATCTTGTCTTGAATTCTTGCAGGGGTGACTCTTGTAGTCAGGATAGTTGTTGTGGGAGTTGTTCGTTTTTCAGCTTGAAAGTGAGGGATTCGTCTTAAATCACCAGTCAATAGGTACCAAGTTGTCACATAGTGGTCACTGAGTCCTTCAAATATGCCAGATTCTCTTCAAGGTGTATCTCTTAGACTAACTTAAGTTTGTTATAAGTAAGTTCTTATTGGAGTGCCTTCCCAAGGTCTTATAGTCCTCAAACTTCTTATCTTTAACTGTCTTGTTATCTCTTAGATTGCTTGCAAGGAAGTGTATATAGGTGAACTTGACTGAAACTTGACTGACTTTATTTCAAAGGAAATAAGAGGGGTATTTATACAAAATATAATTCAATGGTTGCTAAGATATAAAGCTAAATATAAATTCCAATAACTAAAACTACCAAGTTCCAGGGCTGGCATTATTTAGTATCACATCAAAATGCCAGTACTGGAATAATTTCACATCACCTCAGAATACCAGTGCTGGCATTATCTAGTGTTACATGAGAATACCAGTACTGGCATTATCTGGTGTTACATGAGAATACTAGTGCTGGCATTATCTGGTATAATAAAGAACTTAGAGCAGAAAGTTCAGGACCATGGGGGCTTCATCATTATTATTATTATCATCATCATCATCATCACTAAAGGAGATGAGATCCGCGAATTTGTCATGTAGGTTGTACATTTTATATACTTCGCATGCTTCGTCACGCAGTTCATGTGCTTCGGGTATGTCGATGTCACGCAGGATGACATCATCACTGATGATGTTATCACATTCGGTGGGAAAATCAGGAACAAGATCTGGAGCTCTCCAGTCTATGAGGTTCTCTTCTACAAAATAAGAGATGAATGTGGGGTCCTGGAGAGGTCTGACCTGGATGCTTGGGCCTCAGAATACTGAGATCAACCCTTGCAAGAACTGGTCTGGGTTGTCTTGAAGGATGGAGTACCAGAAGTCTTCTACTTCTTCACTATTGAGGGTAATATTGGACTGGGCTTCTATAGCTACCCTGGCTTCTAGTACATTGATATAGTGGGATGACAGGTCTCTGAAGTCTGAGACTCTAACATACTCCAAGTTGGGAATTAACCATGGTGCATGCCTGAAGATCTGATGGATCTTCTTAGCTATCCTTGTTTCACATATATCCATGAGAGTGGCATCTTGTAGCTCTTAGGTGCTGGCCTGTGAAAACTCCTAGCAGAGGAGATTTCCTATTTCATACTTCTGCCATATTTAGAGGCATTCGGTGGTAATAGTGATCCTTGTTTCTATTTTGCAGTGGTAGAGAATGAAGTGATAGAGGTCTGCAGTACCCAGGTTGATACTAGGAGTCCTTCTTGAGTGGGTTCCCATGGCTCTTCTGATGTCTTGGAACATCCTTTCCTCGACTGAGATATCTTGATGGTTTCTTGACCTTGAGGTTTGGTGAGCAGCAGGCATTTCATTTGTAATAAGTCTTTGAGCTATTTTGGGATTGGTGGTTCTTATTGGTTGCTGCTACTGTAGTTTCTTGATCCTTCTTTTATATTCTTCAGGATACTTGTGCTGTGGTCACAATGACTCACAGTTGGTCATCATTGCTCATCTCATATGCTATATGATCTTCTTGTACTTCAATCTGGTGGCTTGCAAGGAAAGGCTGTCTCCTGTGCTGATGTCATCATTCTGGGGTCACTATTATATTATATATATAGCAAAAAAGTCTGGCTTATAGATTCTAATATAATATAATATATGATAGTATACTATAAGCAGTTCTTTATGTATATATGAGAAGTTCAAATACCTCATATCTATCAAACTGAGTAATAATAATATCATCTATACTTAAGATAAAGATAATATTAGTATATACCTATATAGAAATATTAACAAATCTTCAGATATCTTTATAAATATACTATATATACTAGATATAAACAAAAATCTCTTCTTGATTAGCTAAATGATGGCTTGAGAGAATAGAGAAATAAATATATATATACTTAAATAGTATAATAGTAATCAATCTAAAGAATAACAAAAAGTTAATATATATATTAAAAAAGAGAAATCTATATATAATTAATTATATATCAAGTAATATATCATCTATATATTCTGTAACTATAACT
>RBNI01007636.1:0-10123 GCA_003990745.1 Jimgerdemannia flammicorona | reverse complement strand
TAATTCTTCTGCCACTTTTCTGGGAGATATACTGGACCAAACCTCTGTGACTCCCTCCCCCCAGCCCCCACCCTTGCCACCAGCCATTCAAGATATCCAATAATAACCATTCCCAATGTACCACCCTATCTCTAACTCCAACCCACCAATCCCTCTCAAATACATGTACCCAATACTCAGCCATCCCAACCTATATGGCCAGAGCCCAGCCGAGGGTCAGCCATTCATCCCCTATCCTGCCAACCAGCCTTTGGCAGAGCTCTCTCCATCTCCCTCCTTCCCCTCTCTCCAGGGCTTGCAGTCCTAACCAATTCATGATATATCCCCAGAACACCCCCAAAATGTCACACTTGCCAAACCAATGTTCAGGCATTTGTATCACTCCTCCTTCCTGACCAACATCAAAACATTCCTCACACTCAAATATGCCACCCTCCACCAAGTGCCCAGACCAATAGTTCAACATCACATTCTGCCATAGAACTCACCACCACACTACTCAGAACCTGGGGGATAGCCACCACATCACCTACTTGCTCCAAAGCCAGAGACCATTCTAGTCCCACTTCTCACCAATCCCAACCCTCTGCCAGGCTTCAGGTCAAAGATCTCCACCCAAGCCCTGCAAATACTCCATATCATCACTAAGCTGAAAGTCCTCCACCAAAGTACTGCCCAGCAGTAGCCTGTCCCATCACCACATCTGTGGTCCCCAATCCTTCTCTCCCTCATCACCCTGCTACTGAAGTCTAATTCTCTTAGCTCCATCCACTACCCTCCACCAAAAGCCCTTATACTGCATCCTCCTGCTCCCATCTATGGCCACCATCACAAGCAGGTCACCAGAAGCTTCATGAGGGAAATACCAGAGCTCCCACACCCTCTGCATGAGTGGTACCCACTCCTGGCCCCTCAGCTCACTCACTCTCCTCAGCCACCAGGCTCTTAAGCAATGAAGCCACTTGGTAAAGTCCACTAAACCCAGCCCACCTCTTTCCACTGGTAGGGTAAGAACCTCCCAACCTATTTGACTTTGCCATTCTCTCCAGATCTATGATCTGCCATCTTCAACAGCCCCTTGACCACCCAAGCCAGGAAGTCCAGATGATACTCCACATACTATAGCTTTGGCAGCCAATACACATTTAGTACCATCACCCTTTCTGCTAAGGATATATGCTGACCACCCTATTGCAGAAGTACATTTCCCCACTCCAGAAGTCATTGGTCCTACCATGCATGGGGGAGAAGTGATCCAAACACTGAGAAGTAGATCCCCAAGTACCACACCAGCTTGCCTGCTAGCACTATAGTCCCAATCATATCACCACTAACAATTCCACTACCTAGTACCAGAGTCTCACATTTGTGCCAATTGAGTTTAGTACCAGATCTCCTCTCATACCAGTCCACAGACTATTGTAATTCCCCCACATCTACTAACAAACCCAGTCTAACCACCATATCATCTGCAAAGGCCCCCACCTTTCAATTTATCTCCAGAATGTCCAAACCCCCAACTCGATGCTGGATCTTATCCAGTAGGGGCTCCAGCAAGAGGGCATATAAGATGAGTGACAAAGGGTCACCTTATAGCACCCCATGACCAAGGGGAAAGACCACCCCCCTGTGGCCATTGACTACTAACACAGTCTAACTGTCTTCTAAAAGGCTGATCAATGACCTGTGGAACCCTGGGGGAACATCAATTCTCTTCAACACTCTCTCCAACCAGATCCTCCACACTCTATCATATGCCTTCTCCTGATCCAAAAAGACCAACCAGCCATCCACCCCTGCAGCTCAGATCTCTTCAATCACACCATGTACCCAAGCTGTTCTATTATAGATCAACTGGCTACTGACAAATCCCTGTTGCTCCACACCAAGCACTTGCTGAGCGATTCCTTGCAGTCTCATCACCAATATCTTTGTCACCAGTTTGTGGTCCATGTCAAGTAGTATGATTGGCCACCAGTTCTTCCAATATTCCTGCCTCCCCTTATCCTTATAGAGTAAGGAGACCAGCCCTAGACGCTGGCCCCCAATCCAAGTACCAGACCAAAGAACCTCTCCACATATATCTGCTATTTCCTCCAATACCTCACTCACCCTAGCCATCTTCTTCCAAAAATCCCAGAGAAGTCCATCCTCCCCCAGAGCCATCCCCTTGCTGATTATAGCCAAAACCTTGTAAATTTCCTCTCTACTCACCAGGTCCCCCAAAGTCCCCAGGCCCATAGCAGGGTCTAGATGCCAATCCCCCAACTGCTGCTCAATGTTCAAAGCATCCTCCCCCCCTTCCTTCTCACTCCACAGATTCTCTCACTGGGTTCTCAGCAATCCCAGAATTGCTGGAGTCCCCACCACTAGCTCTCTATCCACATCCAGGACTCCTTCCCACTGCTGCCTTGTTTGTCATGCTTGTAACATCTGTGACAAAAACCTAGTAGATCTCTCTCTCTTCTCCAGCCCCTGCCACTACAGCTATACTACCATCCCCTTTAGTCTCACCTCCTCCTCTCTTTGTAACACTTCTTTAAGCTCTTCCACTTCTCTCTGGATCCTCACAATATGCCAGTTGGTTGCCTCCCAATCTTCTAGCACCCCTGTCCATCTCCCCATGAGTGCCGCTAATTACTGCAAGGTCCATACCACCCGCTGCCTTCATTGGGTACCCCTCCCTTTTCCTGCCTCCCTCCAATATCCCTGAGTGCTCGCCTTCAGCCTCCTCCAGTAGTCCTCAATCCCCAGGCCCTGGTCCTGCCACCTCACAATATTTCTAGTAATCTCCTTTTCCCAGTCCACCCACAAAACCCCATCCTCCAACAAAGAAGAATTTAGTCACCAATGTCCAGGCCTATTCCCACTTCCCCCAAACCTCTCCCCTCCCAGCAGACCCCAGTGATCCGACCACAGACACCAAACCACCTCTAGTATTGTCCAGGCATCTGCTCCCCAGCAATTTGCCATCAGTATTTAGTCAATTCTAGAGTTTAGCCCTGCCGCCCAGTGAGTATAAATTCAATGATTATCCCAAAACCATCTCTCTGAATCAACTAAGAAACTCAGCCTCTCTACTTCCAACCAGTCATCCAACTCACCACTCTTGCTCCACATTCCTCTCCCTCTATCTGTCCTATCCATCCCCTTATCCCATACCATGTTGAAGTCACTCCCCAGGCAGTCCAATCCAACCTTGTCCAAGACCCCAGCCTCTTTCAACCCATGAACCCAATCCACCTACTCTCCACCCAGGCCTCTTCCACACTCCCTACACTAACTGAGACCCCCAATGTCCAATGTCTCTAATGTCTCTCATCTCTTTACAAATGAGGATACCCACTCTCTCTATCTATACTGCAGCCCCCCCCCATTCCTTAGTCTAATCCTATAAGTCCACATCTACCTCATAATGAACATCCTGCAGTAAGAAGAGATTTACATCTAGTCCCTTTAGCTATCCAAATATGTACTTCCTCCTAGCCACCCCCCATAGCCCATTTATATTCAAAGAGAATATTCTAGTTATACTGTTTATATTGAAAAAAGGTTTGAATTCAAGATCCCAGCCTAGTATTTTATACTCATCTCATCCCTAGCCAGATCCAAGTGCTGCTCTGCTTCTAAGTCATCCTCTACAACAGTCTGAGCATCTAATGCCTCTAAGATTTCCTGACATTCCACTCTATCCACCACCTCTATCTCTGATCAGTAGTCCATACAGACCACTCACCACTTCTCCAAACCCTTCCTTGAGTTCACAAAAATGCTGCCCAGTCATTCACAATTCCCCTAAGTTCCTCCTCTCTCTGATCATCAACTTGGTATTCAACTGATTCTAGGAGGACTACTAAGATCTCATTTCTCACCTTTCTTGGTACCTCCTCTCTCTATAGGATTTCCTCCCAATGCCTCTCTTCTATAATCCAGAAGTCCTCTCCTCCCAGCTCCTCTGCTGCCACCCCTTCCAGTATCTTCCACAGCCACTTCTCCTCATCCACCACCTCTGCCACACTCTGGGTGATCTGACCACCCTCCACCTCTGGGTCCATCAGAGCACTCCTCCTCACTGACTCATCCCACTCCTCATCTGGCACATCCAGCAACTTCTCTCCCCCCCCCGGCACCACCTGGGACACTGTACTGAGGGTGTACTCCTTCACTCATTTCTGCATCTGCCTCTGCACCGCCTTTCCTCACCTCTCCCAATCCAACCTGCACCCCACCTTGGGCCATTCTACTACCCCCTACCCAGGTACTCTCCCGCAATCCCACTTGTCCATCCCCCATGCTGCTACCTGCCCCACCACCCCCCAGCCTTGCCAGTAGCTCCTTCTGGATTTTCCTCCTCTGCATCTTCTCCCAAGACACCTGATCCATCCTGACCCTCTTCTCATCCACATCTTCCACCACCATCCTGGCCTCATACTCCTTCCAAGCCAATCTTCTCCTCTCGACTGCTCCTTTCAGATCTTCCAGAGCCTCAAGTAAGTCTTCCTCCTCCTCCAGAGTCCCCTTCACCCTCATAACCTTGCACTCTACCAGTCTCTACTTCAGAGTTGCCAGCCAGTCTCTCACCTTCCCCATGTTCTTCTTTCCAGCCAGCCTCACTCTGACATCGACATCACCAGTCTAGAGCTCAGTACCCTCCCAAACCTTAAACCCAACATCCACAATCTCTCTGTACTCCTTGACCACCTCTATAATCAACTTCCTAGCCCTCTCCTTTGATACCATAGGAAGATCCAACACCGTCAACTACACCACTCAGGGTCCCAGCGCATGCACCTAGCCATAGGGACTACAACCCCACCAACTGTCACCCCCTTCTCTATGGCAGCCAGCAATGCCTCTTCTTCCTCAAATCTCACCTCAACCCCTTCTTTCCTCTTCAAAAACTTTACCAATACTGCCTCTTTTGCCTCCTGCACCACCAGCTCCAAGATCATCCTTGCAGTCACCACCAAGCCCCTGAAACACATTGTGACCGTGAATTCTGACCTTGATTTCTTGAGTAATGGTGCTGACACCATGTCCATCACTTTATCTGCCAGGTCCCTGGACCTTGTGCCTACTCTCTGTCCTGAATTAGCAACTGCCATCACATCTGGATTTTTTGCCAGATCTTCAGTTACAGCCCCATCAACAGTTACATCTCCAGCCCCTACTCCCCCTCCTCCCCTACCTCCAGACACTCCCCCAGGTACTCCTCCCAGTCCCCCAGTAGCAGCTATTAATGCTTTCCCCAGGCCCAGCCAATCATCCAGACCAGAGGCCATTTTCCCCATCTTGACCTTGTCAGCAAAGATCAACCTCTCCCCTCCTCTCTGTCTCAGGCTGCCCCTCCCTCCTCCACCAGAGCCTTGGCCAGCCATTGAGGCCCCTGGTATCCCCAAACCATCTCCCCTCCTCTCCACCTGCTGCTAGCCAAAGGCACCACCTCCCCCCTGGCCAGTATACTCACCAGTTCAATTGTTGCCATCTATGTCAATAGTCATCAATCACTAAAAACATTATAGAAAGTGTTGTCTGAGTCTTGTGTCACCTGAATGTTACTGGTAAAAGTATTGCATTATCTGCTCTCTAAGATATTCAATTACAAAGCATCCATTTTACTCCTTGAGAAATACTATTTAGAGAAGAAAGTTCTCAGAAAACCCTATCATCTAATAGAGATACTATATGGAAATATGTAGATGGAGAAATATAGAGACTATACCAAATCAGAAAGAAGGTCAAGGATTATATAACCAAGATATAGAAATTATAGTGGAATAATGCAGAAAAGATTCACAAGCCTATGAAGATTATCAAGATAGGAGATAAGGTCCTAGTATATTAGAATATGGTAGAAGCTTTATGGTCACAAAAACTAGAGCCTAAGTGGAAAGGACCTTACCTTGTGTAAGATATAAAAGAGATCACCTTTTGGCTATGAAAACTCTCAGACATAATCATCCCCACTACCATTCATTAAAACTGACTTAAAAAGTATCATAGCTAACCAATGGAATACTATCACAGTCCTCAAGATCATCAGTGCTATACAGCAAGCCATAGAAAGACAATGGTATACTACTGAGCCACCAATTATAGAAGAATCCTTTGACAGTATATAGAATATAGTCCAGATATACTTGTCATAAATCTTATACTTCAAGGCCTACCAGAACTGAACTAAGTTTCAAGAATACTTCAAGTTGGGATAGCTATTAAACTTATAGCCAGATATGGGAAAAGAAGACTGGATTAGAGAGTGCCAGCTCTCTTATACTCAGATCACAACTGTCAAATGAGTTAATAAGATGTTTAAGGATGATAAGCCAGCTCTAGCCTATCTTTATAGAGTAGTTTTAAGAGACTTTAGATATATCAAGAGATAATACTAGGAGTATGTAATAGTGCAAATTGCATAGTATAAGAAGATACAAAGTATAGAAGCTTAGAAGTTTGAATAGAATATTTCAGGGATAAATTACCTATTCAGGAGAAAGTTGTGATAGTGATCTAAATTAGGAATATGAATCAGAGAAATTAGACATTTAATTATAGTACCTAAACCCAATTCCTGATATAGTATAGTCTTATGAATAGTAGTCATTATTATTTCATAACTATTAAAGTTTTCACAAATATTAAACTCTTTGCAGATGTTGAAGATTTTACAAATATTAAATAATTCAATACTTGTAGAAAGTGACTCATAGAAAACATAGTTATAACTTAGCCACCTTATAGCTAGTAAACTTGTATAAATAACTCAGTATCTTAGAGTGAATAAATCTCAGATCAAAATAGTTCAAAGCAAAAGAGAAAGCAAAGGAACTAGTAAGCCTATGGGTAGATACACTTCAAATTCATCCACTTCTACATCCTGAGGATTCTGTAGAGTCAAAGAAGATTAAGTTTTTAAGATACAGAAATCTGATGTACTTCTAAGATTAAGCATCTGCTATGTTACAATATCTAATATCAGCTCTTTCAAGACTAAACTAACTGCTCTGTACTATATAGCAAATTTATCTCACTGTTGTAAAGATGATTAGACCAATATAATCAGTTTGTATAGCTTGAAAAAAATATTCAGATTTTCTTCACTTTCAGATGTTTTGTCTATAGGTATAAGATAATTCTATATATCAAAGTTCAGTACATAGACCTAATAATATACATAATAGTTTTCTATATTAAAGACCACATTTTCCTATTAAAAGTTGACTATTAAAATGCAGAAAAATACTATATTATTTGTAGTATTATCAGTTATACTAATAGTCAAAATCTGTATTTAAAATTTTTAGTTGGCAAATTTATATAAAAATAAATAATCATTAAAATCTATTTTATTTTAAGACTTTTCTCAAAATACTAATTAGATGATAAGTATTTTTTTTTTTACCTTAGTTGTAATCTCAAGCTCATGAATATAACTAATAAAAGTATCTGTGATATTTTCTCCAGAATGAGAATTTTTAAGCTTAATAAAGTCAAGAGTAAGAGATTTAAGTTACTAATTAATATCAATCTAATAACTAGTAATACCCAGAAATGAAATTACATTAGGAGATATACATATATCTATATATTAATTATAAATAAAATTCTATCTACCAAATTCTATTTATTAAATATATAATTAAATTGATGAGCTCTTATATATATATAATTTAGCTTATAATATTATAGTATTACTCTTATAGTATAAGAGATTGATAGAAATAATATTACATATATATCAAACAAAAATATCAGTTATATCATAAATATACCTTCTTTTTTTAATTTTTTACCTATAATAATTAATCTCTTTTTTTTTTTTTTTTTTTTTTTTTTTTTTTTTTATTTTTATTTTTTTTTTTTTTTTTAATAGACTCAAAGTCTCATGGATTTTTATTGAAAGGAAATCTAGACAGTATAGGTCAAAACTCTCTCCCATCACCCACCAAGCACTGCCTCCTTACTAATTTAGACTAGCTATTGTCCAGCAGCTTGACTATACTAGATGCAGCAGAGCCTATAGTAGCCTATATCTCATTCTGTACACTATACTCTCCCTACTATCAGGGAGAACTCAGCCATATACTAATAACTAAAAGCACATATCTGAAACCCCAATGTATGTATAAGACCATACCTGAGTCAAATAGATTAGCTCCTACTACCCCAAGGAGAATGGCAGATAAAGAAAAAACTCTTATCAAAATATATTACAGTGGATAGAGTCTGGTTCTCCCAGATGAGATGAGTAAAGGACTTACACATGAGACAGAAGAAGACCCCCAATATCCCACTACTCAAGTTTGTAGGCCTTGATCACATTACTATGTCAGCTCTCAGTTCTAGTTAAGTATAGCTAAGATACTTAAAATAGGTAGTCTTGGGTCCCCTAACTCTCTCTAATGACTGGGGCCCAACCCCACATATTATCAAAAGAAGCCAAGAGTAATACCTACTATCTAACTGCTCTGCATCAATCAAAAGACCCCACTAAAGCAGCACCTACCCTAGCCCTGATGACTGCCCCTAACCTGATACTCCACTGGTTTACTGTTATCATCCACCCACTGCCCTACAACAGATACAGCAAACCAACCTGAGGTAGAGAGGGTAATAATTGTGGAAAGTAGACTTGAAAGGTTGCCTACCAAACTATTGTGACTAGTAAAGTAATGGAGAAAGAGATGTGGCAATAATTAATCTTCAGTCTTAGTATAATATTATCAGATTTCAGAATAAGAATTATATAAAAAGTATAGAACTATTAAGAATATTTAACTTAAAGCATCATCAGTACTATGAACTGTTGAAGACTAATCTATTAATATATATGTTTACATATATATATTTACTTATATATATTTGCATATATGTATATTATATATATAGACATGTTTAATTATGAGTTATGTAGAAGATTCAGATGGAACATCTCTCCTCTGCTACCTTACTGATTATAATAGTTTGGTAGACAACCTTCTGAGTCCACTTTCCACAATTATTACTCCCTTTACCTTAGGTTGGTTTGCTGTACCTGTTGCAGAGTAGTGGGAGAGAGGCATTGGTGTTGAGTTACTCCTTTATCAGTGTTGGATCAGTATCTTCTCTACTTTTTTGTGGTTTCTGGTGTCTTTGGCTACATCTGGAGTATATTCATTTTAGTATAGTGTCTTCTTCCTTTTGTCATCATCAACAAGATACTATCTCAATATATCATAGGCTATATAGGGAGTTGGCCAACCTTGGGTATCAAGTGCCCAGTATAGGTTACCTATAGGTCCTCAGTACCTGTAGTAGAGCTCTCTGACTTTGGCGAGCTTCCCAGTGAGTGTAGTTCTGGTATAGGTGACTGTTTTTCAGATGTTGTCAGGATGGGAGGGGAGATAGCTATCACAGATAAGAGAAAGGGTGATAATAGTGAACCAGTAGAGTATCAGGCTGGGGGCAATAATTGAGACTAGGGTGAGTACTGCTTCGGTGGAGTCTTTTGATTGGTACTGAGTGGTTAAATAGTAGGTGACACTCTTAGCTTCTTTTGGTGATTCAGTGGGTTGGGCTCCAGTCATTGGGGGGGGGGTTGGAGGGCTCAAGACTACTTATTTTAAGCATCTTAACTATACTCAACTAGAACTGAGAGCTGATATAGCAATATGATTGAGGCCTGCAGGCTTGAGTAGTGGAGTATTGGAGTTTCCTCTCATCTCATATATAAGTTCTCTACTTATCCCATCTAAAAGAATCAGGCCCTACCTACTATGAGATACTTTGATGAGAGTTTTTTCTTTACCTGTCATTCTCTTTGAGGTAGTGGGGGCTAGTCTCTATTTGGCTCAGGTGTGGCCTTGTACATACATTGGGGTTTTGGGCATATGCTTCCGATCATTAGCATATGGCTGAGTTCCTCCTAGTGGTAAAAAGAGCATGGTATATAAAATGAGATATAGACCAATATAGGCCCTGCTGCACCTAGTATAATTGAGCTACTGAATAATAGTTAGCCTAGGTTCATGGGGGGGCAGTGCTTGGTGGGTAGTGGGAGAGGGTTTTGGCCTATATAGTCTAAGTTTCCTTCCAATAAAAATCTGCAGGACATTGAGTCTATTAAAAAAAAAAAAAAAAAAAA